>JASDQU010373819.1:190571-205668 GCA_032191745.1 Picea mariana | reverse complement strand
GCAGAATAAGAAGTCGGCCCCAGCAGTTATCATGGAAGACCCAGAATTAATTAAAGGTGGGTTTACCCACCCAGAGTGAGAGGTCAGCCCTGCCAGTTGTGACCTTTCACACGTGCCAGTCTTGTATAAATAAGAGGCTAGCGCCTCACTTCAAACACACAACTCACTTGCTCATTTCTCTTATGAGGCAAGCTACAATTACCAGAGAGAGGAGAAGAAGAGTGGCGCATCTCTTGGGGAGGACTTTCTATAATGGTTTGAGTTATCTCTTGAACATTGTATAAGCTATTTATGATAAGGAAGTTTTTGTTGGGTTTTCTTCCCCTAGAGGGTTTCCCAGGATAAATGTTGTGTCTCTTGTGAATGTGTATTTCTCACTGATCTTGTTCTTATTATGATCGTATCTATTGAAATGCAAAGAACTATAATAATGGCATAAACATTAACAAACTCGACCTGTTTTGAAAAGTGCAACTCTACCTCGAAAAATGTGTCATGCATTAATGGAAAATGTGGGTTTCTTCCATGAGCCCTAAAATTCATTTCTCGGATCCAAATTATGACTACACCAGTGGATTCGTGGAAACAAATCGTGCAAAAATGACTATACTTTCGTACAATTTTGTCACTGTCACTTCTCGACCCCCTACCTTGAAATGTGTGTCAAAGCATTAATGACAAAAGTGGATTTTTTTCCATGAGCCCTAAAATCCACTACTTGGATCCAAATTCTGACTACACCAGTTTATTCGTGGTGAAAATTCATGAAAAAATGATTGTACTTTCTTCCAATTTTGTCACTATGACTTATGGACCCCCTTGGGCTCTTTGCCTCGAAATGCATGTCAAACAAGACCATACAACAAAAATAAATGTACCTTGAAAAACATGCCCATACTTGGTCAAATTTGGGTTGCCATGTGGCAACCTATGATTGGCCCATATGGCACCCAATCATCATGTTGACGTCACTACCACGTAGGTGGTTGTACAATCACATCATCACCTAGTCAGCATACCACGTCATCATCCATAATTCCATGTCAACTGTTGACATCATCATCCATATGTCCATGTCATTTGTTGAAGTCATCATGAGTACCACCATGTCATCATCCATACTTCGGCGTTATCTGTTGACATCATCATCAATACTGCCTTGTCAGCTGTTGACATCATCATACATACTTCCATGGTAGCTATTGACGTTATCATCTGTACTGCCACATCAATTGTTGATGTCATCATCCATACTGCCACGTCATTTTCTAACATCGTCATCCGTACTTCCACGTCAGCTGCTGATGTTAGCTTTTACTACCTACCATGTCAATTGTCGTACCACCACGTTAGCCTTTATGACCTGCCACATCACCCATACGGATGACATGTGGCAGTCTGTGGTGTTGCCACGTTAGCATGATGATGTCAGCATTGTACGGATTTCACCAATTTCGCCTGTTTGTTGAAAAATTCATATGGCCATAACTTTGTCATCGTAATTCCATTTGATGAGCCATTTGCATCGTTGGAAAGGTACCAAAAATCTCTTTGACGTGGCGGTGGTTTGGTTGAATTATGGGCACTTTTATTTTTGAGTTATTTTGGAGCCCCATGGCTTATTTGAGATACCCATTTCCTTTTTTTTGGATTAATGGGCCTTATTTGTTGTCCTTCTACTTCGGGGATCTATTGGAATGTTCCTTTTGCTCTATGGCTATCTACATAGCTTGTTTGTCCTTCTTTGGACCACGTTTAGGATGGAGCTTCCAACATTTATCGATCCAACGTCCTCATATACAACAATGAGTGCAATAGTTATGTGACTTCATGTCCAACTCACCTTCACCATAACCCAATCCTGAAAACCGAGTCCTTCTTTCAACCTCCAGTGGTTTAATGATACATTGGCCATTTATACCAAGACCTCCTCCTTTATACCCCATTTTCCTCAACAACTTCAAGCTAATGCCCTTGGTGTGTTGTTCAAAGACTCCAAAAGAAGCATCAGGACTAATGAGGGAAGGAACTAAACATGGAGAATCCTTTACCTACATTCATTTCTGTGACACTTGGTCATCTTCCTAGTTGGATGAAGTTGTAGATGAGGCTTCTAGGAAACCACCTTGGTTCCCTGGTGGTTAGAGGGCATCCTCTATCATCTGACAATATGTGCATCTATCAACATCATCATGAAAAGAACCATAACTAGTATACCTTCCATGGCCACAAGATGGACTCTTTGTTGCCTCTGTCATGGAGCATTCTCCAACTTTCTCCTCCATCTCTTGTAACTTCAGTTGTAGTTTTCTCTTTTCTTCTTCAGACTCTTGAATCAACCTCCTCAATTCAACATTCTCTTCTTGGATGGTCTGGTTGATTTCTTCAAGATCACGGAGTCATGCATTCTTCGATGTTTTTCCCATCTTGTCTTCAACGCTTGCAATTCTTATCAATCCTTCTATGATACCACTTGATATGGTTCTATTTTCACTTAATGAAAGGATCAATTATAAGATCATTTTAATTGAACTTGATTGCATTAAAGATGAACATATGTGATTATGAAAGGATTGTATCCAAATTGAATATAAACTTGGCGCATGAGTTGTTAGTCTCATAATCCATTACAATATGCATTTAATAATAATAATTGCATAAATAAAGATATGCATAAGAAACATGAAACAATCACATAAGAGGAAGATATCATCAAGTTGTTAATGGAATTCACCAAAACCTTCTGGCTACATCTTCGGATGCGCTTGGAATACGAATCGCTTGCCATTGCTTCTCCCAATGCAAGGTTGGTTCTCCTTTACAAAAAAGGGCTACATATTCTCCCAAATGAAGGGGCAACAAGGATCTCCCAATGTGGGGCATAATTCTCCCAATGTAGGGGCTCGCATATTGTCCCAATAAGGGGATCAACTCTCCCAATTAAGGGGCTTACAAATTACAAGCATAATTGTTTGATTCTCATATCAAAGAGCCTCAAAGGGCCTCCTAAATCCTTCCCCCAAATCCTCTCAATAAATGGGATTAAATAATTTTTCCTAGTTCCATAATCCAAAAATACAAGATCCATGAATTTAGGATCTAGCACCTACCCAAGGACAAAAATCAGAAAGACCCTTAACTTCCTCCTTGAGACTAGGAATCCACTTGTAATAAAGTGAGGAAGAGTCCAAGATAACTCATAAGACCCTTAAATTCCTCCTTGAGACTAGGAATCCACTTGTAATAAAGTGAGGAAGAGTCCAAGCCAACTCATAAGACCCTTAACTTCCTCCTTGAGACTAGGAAACTAATTCCCTCTTAAAATTAGGAAACTAATTTGTGAGTTGGATTCTCACAACTAATTTCTCGTTTTTACAATTAAATGAATAATACATGAGATTTTCCAACTCACTTCAAGTACTAATAATTTATTACAATTAAATCATTCGTGATCAATTAATTTTTTTTTGCCACTTATCATTAATTAGCATTTTAATGAATTTTTCTCCATGGTGTGCAAAGTTAATTATTTTTCTCCATCGTGTGCAAAGTTAATGATTTTCTCCATGAAGTTAATTCTTTGTGTGGAGATCCTCCTGGATCACAATCAACCCAAGTATTTCCATGCCTTTCTCCACTATGACCCGTGGATGTCTACTCCTTGCTCCACTACGACCCGCAGATAACCTCAGAAAGCTAGTAGCATCAGACTTTTCCCTTCGCTACTTCAGATATTCTAAGAAAAGGATTTACCAAAATATCACTTGAACAATAGATAATCATTGAACTTGTGTGTGTTCTTATGATTGAATTCTTGTGGTGTATTTATACTTTTTCAAAGTAACTTATTTCCTTACTTTATTGTTTTCTTGTTACAACCACTTTACCCTTTAGTTAATGACTTGCAACTATTTAGGGATTCTTGACCATTCTTCGGGGCTTCCAACTTCATGAGGGCATAACTCCTCAAGCGTGAGGAACCACGTGATGTACCACCTACCATTGGAAACGACATGACAAGGACTATCCATATATGAGTGTGTTACGTGCATTTACATTATCCTTCATGTCCTTATTCCTCAAACAACTTCGGGATTCATGACCATACCTCTAGGGCTTCTCAACCACTTAGCCATATTTTTGGGGCTTCTTCTAGGGTTGAATAGGGTTGAAATCACTGCTTCTAGAGTTGACATCAATGAAAAATAACTTTCCAACAATCTCCACCTTTGGAATTGATGGAAATACCCATACTCCACCTGTGACCAATTCTCATGATGCTTCTCTCCCCCTTTGACATCAATGGAAAAGGGTAACTCTCCTTGGGGATACTCACCCTATCTTCATGCTTATACTATTTCTCTCCTGATATTTCTCTTCTCTCCTTATATAAATAGAAAAGAGTGACTCCCCTTGACAATATACCTTCTCTAAACAATCTTTATCTGACTTCATGCGCTCCCCCTATCTTCATGCTTCTGATATTTTCTCTTCTGCTTTTTTTGTTCTCTTCCCCTTTGACATAAGGGTGATTGTTTCTTCTTCCCCTATATTCTTTTACAAGATGTTATGTAGATCAATGTAGGGCTTCTTGTACTTTATTCCTTTCCTCTCTTCCAGTTCTTCTTTTCCATTGGTGCTTCCTCTTGTAATTCACTGACATATATAAAAAACATTCAAAGTTACTTGACTTCATATTTTCATGGCTTGTCATGTTCACTGCTTAGACATCAATGGCCATACTTTTCAACAATTTCTTTTTGACGATATGCCTTATGTTGATGGTTTCTCTTCCCCTATTATGTTGTGCCTTTCATTGCTTGCCTTCCTGTGACTAAGTAATTTCATTTGTCAATATGTTTTCATTCATTATCATATATTTGTCTAGACCTATCAAATATCTTGTGAATCCATCTCTATCCATATGTCATAACAACTATCCATGACTCTTCTACACAACTACACATGATCTTGACTCATCTGTCACTTTACTCTTCTAAGGAATTCTTTGAATTTTTTGTAACTGATCATTGCATATTCATGCTTCTCAAACTGTCTTCTCAATCTATAAATAAAAAATTACATGTCTAGAACAATACGTACTAAATAAATTCTTGCCTAAATACATATGTGGAATCCTTTATACAATCATGAATCTCTGGCTGAAAAGTGTCATTGATGTTCTTCATAATTGTCAGTTGATACCTATATGGGAATGTGTTCTGAAAGCTTATCCTCAAAAAATGAAACTATCGCAAGATATTCTTCACTTTTGTCATCAAACCATTCTAAAACTGTCTTTCCAAAATCTACAAACACTTCAGACTACTCGAAAGATAGTAGAGTTGTTGCTTAGACTCCCCCTCTTCAATATTCATGTTTACAGGGAGTTTCCAAGCCAGATGGCTCAGAAAGGTGGAGGAAGTCACCCTAATGCGGACTAATCTTACTCTTCATCATCTTCCTGAATTATAACATCTTCCTCTTTTCCTATAGATTCATCATGATCTCGTACTAATGCAAATCTTGAGAGTATGACTTATGGAAGTACTTCATTCATCTATTATTCATTCGCATGCTCTTCATTTGTTTGTTATTGTTTTATTTTCCAAACCTTCTTATATTTGATATCAACGTTCTCTTTCATAGAAGTATCCATCATGCTTCTATAGTCATGAGCTATGTGTCCATAGTTATGGAATTTGTAACATTCAATATTGTATGGAGCCACATGAACATTTATTGCTTGAATATTTCTTCCATGAGCTCTGCAATTTACAAATTTATGTCCAAAGTTATTACAATTAAAACAATAACCAAAAAATAAACTTTGATAGATGGAATTAAATTATCTTCTTTGTGATTTAGTCCTTCTAAATGCATGTCTTGGTTGATCACAATATTCTCTTATGTTGTTTCCTTCACAATGATTGAAGCTTCTTTGATACCTAGAAGTGGAAATTCTTCTTTGAAATCAATATCTTTTTTAATCGTATTCTTGAGTCTTATTCATTTCTGGAATCTTCTCCTTTGAGGGATCTTCTTTCTTTATGGGGCATTTGATGATTGTTGTGTAACTCTTACCCTTCTCTTCATTCTTCCTTTCTAGTAACTTATAACATTTTTCTTCATCTTTCTTTACCGGTGATGTGCAACTTCCTTTCTCTTCAATGTTCTTGTTGAGCTTGAAAACTTTAACTCTTAATGTGACAACTTCTTCTTCAAGCTTCTCACATTCTTCTTCTTTTTTCATCATCTAAATCTTCATGACTTATTTCATTCTAGTTTCTTCTTGAATTTGTCTCTTCAAGGCGATGATTTCTTCTTCAAGTCTTCTTTCTTGTTGACTAAATTCCGTTTCAATATTGTTTAAGTCCTCGGATATTTATTTAAGATAACTTGACAAAAAAATGATCTCTGCTTTGCTTCCTTTCTTTGTAATACTATTTGGACTTACAAACACTTTTTTTATTTTAATTGATCTTTGAGATTTTCTTCAATGGATTCTTCGAACTGAGATTTTAGGTTTATGATAGTGTGTTGGGCTTCTTCATCATTTTTGTTCAATTCTTCCTTGAGGGAATTTTTTTCCTTCCTTTCTTTTCTTAGCTCACTTAAGGCATTGATTAGTTCAACCTCAAGATCCTCTACACCTACTTCACAATATTCTTCCTCTATCTCTGTCTGACATGATGAGCATATTTATTTTTGTTCTATCCATGTATCTCTTTTAGCATGCTCTGGCTCTATGATAAGAGAAGATCCCTTAGAATAGATATTGTGTAGCTTATTCCAAAGTTCTTTGGTTGATGAGCATTGTCCCACTTTGTATTTTATCGGATCAAATAATTCAGCCAGGATGGAATCCATTGTTATTTTGTTGTTCCTTTTTAATTCCTTCTTGGCTACAGTCTTCGGCTCTTTGAAGTGGTGTATCCTGAAACAACTGATTACCAAACATCACACCCTTGTGCCTCTAAAAATACCTTCATTCTTAAGCTCCATATCTCATAGTTCTTACCATCAAAAATTGGTGTTCCATTCTTAATGTACTCCATGATCTACCTTTCAGTGGTTAGATTGTTTCTTAAAGAACCTACTCTGATACCAATTGTTGGAATACTGAGAGTGGGGAGTGAATTAGTATGAGAAATTTTTACCACTTTCAATCACAATATATAAAATTCAACATTATCAACAATACATAATTTATGATTGCATTCAATATATCATGAGCATATAACCATAATCAGTACCATTCAATAATATCACATCAGATACACAATACAACAGAATTTACGTGGAAACCCAAATGGGAGAAAACCACATAATGATTTATTATATATCAATATTACATTCATAGGAAGCACCACCTTCCCAATTATCTAGCACCAACTAGAAGGAGGCTCCAACCCCCTATTTACAGGCTCCAACCTGAAGGAAGCTACAACTCCTTGAATTCTCCAACTCCAATAGGAAGAAGGATCCAACCCCTTGATTTATAGGCTCCAACCTGAAGAAATATCAAACTCCTTGTGTTATCTAGCTCCAACCAGAAGGAGGCTACGACCTCCTAATTTAAAGGCTCCAACCTGAATGAAGATCCAACTCCATGTGTTCTTTGGCACCAACCAAAAGGAGGCTACAACCCCCTTTCCTTGCACCATCCTTCCACCCTCAAATATAAGTGTAGAATCAACCTGTCACTACCATTGATACTTTCAATGTCATTGTCACGTATACAACAATCAACTTATCACTATCATTGTCACATCAACCTGTCACTGTCATTGTCACATCAACATTTCATTGACATTGTCACATCAACCTATCACTGACACATCAACACGTCACTGTCACATCAACCTGTAACTACCACTGTCTCTATCATTGTAAATGAGATACCATCATCAACATGTGTGTCTCAACCATGTACCAAAGACTTGTACCATATCATGCATCAATTGTGTACCAACACCTATACCATACCATGTACAAAAACCTATACCATACCATGCATCAACCATGTACCAAAACATGTACCTCTGAAGGAACAAATCATGTCACTAAGAAGGGGGGGGGTGAATCAGTGACACAAATATTTTATCAATTTTTCTTTTGTTAATGAAATCAATATTTTAACACGATATTTTATTGTGGAAACCAATTGGGAAAACCAAAAACACTTTTCTATTAACTGCAAAAAAAAATTTTAAAAGTTACATAGAAGGAAGATGTTCTTCCTCTTAGATCATCACCCATTGATCAGGATGCACCCACACCCTTTTTCACCGGCACCAACTGGTAGGAGGTTACAACCCCCTATTTAGTCAGCTACAACTGACAAGGAATCACCTACTCCCCTTTGTTCACCAACACCAACTGGTAGGAGGTTACAACCCCCTATTTAGTCAGCTACAACTGACAAGGAAGCACCTACTCCCCTGCATGCTCCAACCTTCCCTTGCACCACCCAAACACCCTTATTTTATGAATCTGGAAAACTTATATTTACATGTATTGACTGATCCATTCTCTGCTTCTGTCATTTGATTTTCAATATATCTTATGATATGGACTGCAGAGACACTTTCTTCTCACCACTCTTTCTCGTTTATATAATATTCAAACTGGTGTGAGTTATAACGCATTGTGTCCTTTCGTTTGGACCATCACACCTCTTCATTTAACAATAATCTCGTTTGTTTTTCTTTATCTAAATATTATCAAGAATCCCTTCAATTTAATGAAAATGATTTTCATTAATCAATCACAGGTATGGATCGATTTCATTTAACTTAATTTCATGTTTTTGCAAATATTGCAAAAATCAAATTTTGTAGAGGCACTTCCTTCAAACCATTTACTTATAACCATACACGCAGGACCACGGGATTATTAATTTAAGCTCTTCTTCTTCTTTCACCCTTTGTTTCTTTATTCCATACGACCTTAGGTGGTGACCAGGCATTAGGCCAAGGGAGTGCTTGATCACTTATCAAAATCAATGGTCGCGTTTTAATCTCTCGATGAGATGGACAACTGTCGATACTTCGGGACTTCGTCCTTCGCGATTTCCAAACTCTTTACAAATCTCCTGCATAAAATACGTGTGTCCATAATCTTCAACGATTGAGAATGCTCCCGAAGTGTTCTTCAGATCAGACAACTCATGTCCACTTTGGGACTTCGGGACATAGGGCATTTGCTGGTGGTGAAACTCCCGAAGTAAAAACTCCCATAGTGGCATAGCCTGTTGATGTCACTTGTTGATGTGGCACTTCCTGAGTGGTTGCCACATGTCACCTAGATTCATGGCTTACGTATGCTTAAAGTACATATGGGACCTTGACACTTGTCATCATCTTATTACACCATGTGTCCTTGCTGATGTAGATCTCTTCATATGGCACATGTTTTTTTCCTTGATCTAATGGTCAGGATACTTTATGAAGTGTTCCATTGATCGAATGACTCATATCCACTTCGGGACTTCGGCCTTCAGGACTTCGAGTAATTTGATTTCTCCACTTCTCATTTATCTCGAAGTGAGATTCCCCGAAGTGTAAACCTCAAGTAACTTGACTTCATCCAATGGTCATTCTTTAACCCAAAAAGGATTAACACGATCCAATGATTGTCGGGAATTCAGCTATTCGGGATCTCTGGATTTTGTCCTTTCTTATCATATCCTTCTACTTTCCTTGATATGATGGTCAAGATATCTTCTGAAGCATTTCCTTAGATTAGATGGCTTACATTTATTTCGGGGCATTTTTGGATTACTCTGTCCTTCCACTAAACATGATTTCGCGGTCCTGATATCTCCTAAAGTGTTCTTCATATCAGACGGTTCACATTTTCTTTAGTACTTCAGCCTTCAGGTGATTTTACTTGTTCTCAACCATTTTTCTCTCGAAGTGGTCAGTGCCGAAGTTGACCACTACTACCTTGGCACGCTCTAAATAGATTGGATGGTCCTTATTTACTTTGGGACTTCGTATCGGACGGTCTTCGTCTTTACTTATCCTATCCTTCCAATTAACTTGATCCAACAATCGATGTGGATTGCAAAACCATAACTTGTGAGTGGTTTAATTCGTCACCCAAACTCTGCAATTGAAGTTGTGTGATTGTTGGTGAGTTAACCACAGTTGTCGATCTTTGAATCGATGAAATCTGACGATCTAGAATAATTGTGGGATTGGAAATAACCTATAGTTTAATTCACCCTTCGCACTTTGCAATCAATCCCTTCCCTTGATCTGACACTTGCATATCCAACAATCACGACTTAATATGCTCGTTTGGAGGATCAACCATAGTCGTCGATCTTTGAGTCGATGAGATCTGGTGATCTAGACTAATTGTGGGATTGGAATTAATGTGTTGTTTAATTCTCCCTTCGTGCTTTGCAATCAATCCCTGCCCTTTATCTACGCTTGCATATCTGACAGTCACAACTTGATTTGATCGTTGACTAATCCTCCAATGGTCCTTAAGCCCATGGTCAACCATATGAGCGGCGTGCAATGTATATATATAAAAATATTTATTTCCAATGAACGGTCGAGATCCTTCGTCATCAGATCGACAATTATTGTCACTTTGACCAAAAGGTAGGGGGCCTAAAAGGCCATCCCGGGCTCCAGGATGGTGAGATTCTTGAGGAGTCCAAGCACCTAGAGCCCCCACCATACCCTTGCACTACGCTTCGATAAGATATGGAGAGTACTGTGTATATAAACCTACATAATATTTTTCGCACTTCCAATGTGGGATAAATCTTGTTACATGAGACGATCAACACCATCAATTTCTTGATCGGATGGATGTTGAGGCTTCTCACCTTTTCCTATGCATCGATCGACTTCTCAGTCTTTCCATCGATCTCGACGACATTTCTACAATGCTCTCTTCCTTCTGAGCTTTGATTAATGTACTTTCTTATGAGATTCATTCTTTGCATATTTTCAATGCGCTTTTCCTTCTGAGCTTTGATCTCTGCATATTGTCTGGAATTTTCAACTAACTGCTATACTGCATATATTTATTTGTCATGAACTCTGCATATTGTTATACTATTTGACATCAATTAAAACACATTAATGACACTATGTCCAACAACCTAAAACATGTATCATATCACTCATGATATGCCTCAATCATAAGCCATAAACCATGTGCCAAATATATATTCCAATGCATCCAATATATGCCTCAAGTATATACCATAGAATATACCATATTCCAAGTATCCAAGATGTGCCAATGTCTCAACAATATGCCTCAAGAATGTGCCATAACTACCAAGATCATATACCAATTATATGTCTCACATATGTGCCTATCATCACAAATATGTGCCTCTAACGATGAACCATAACAACTATACACAATGTACCAAGGGTATATCTCAAACATGTGTATACCTCAATTACATGCATCCATGTACCCAAGAGGCCTCCAAGAGATTCCTTAAGAATGTGCCAAACCATCCATGATAAATACACATAAAAACATACCTTTACTCATGAATAGGACCCAGTGCATATCATCTTCAACAAACAAAATATAGCATCTTCTTCAAGACCTTTTCACAAATCTGCGACTTGCACATTATCAACCTGCGGATATCCGCACTTTGCTCCAATATGAACCACGGATGTTTGTGCCTTGCTCCACTGTGACCCGTGGATAACCTCATAAATCTATTAGCATCAGAATTTTCCCTTTGATTCCCTTCGCTACCTCAGATATGCTACGAAAATCATTTACCAAAAGATCACTTGAAAGATAGATAATCATTGAACTTGTGTGTGTACTTATGATAGACTTATTGTGGTGTATTTATACTTTTTCAAAGTAAATTATTTTCTTACTTTAGGGATTTCTTGTTACAACCACTTTACCCTTTAGTTAATGACTTGCAACCATTTAGGGCTTCTTAACCATTCTTAGGGGCTTCCAACTTCATGAGGGAATAACTCCTCAACTGTGAGGAACCACGTGACATACTAATAAGCCATGAAATTACCATCATTTGACATCTTATTTTCCTTCTTTTTAACCCTTTATCATTTACATATAACCCTGTCTTATCCATTTTAATGCCCATATGCGGGATTTGGGCTTAAGATGTTTTCCAATTGCATTTCTTAATATTTCTTTGGATTTCTGATTAACATTAGGGGAAGTAGCGTGTTTTGTATTTACTTTTGAAGTGACAACTCACGTCTGAACAAGTTGTTACAAGGTTTTTCTTTAAAGGTTAACATATTCTTCAAATCAAGGTCATTGCCATAGATTCAGAGTCATTAAATGTTGATACAGTTGTGGGGTGCTCATGTGTTCAAATCTGCTACATAATTAGACATGTAGCAGCTTGCTACATAATCAGACTTGTAGCAGCCTACTACATAATCAGGCCTGTAGCAGCCTGCTACATAATCGAGCCTGTAGCAGCCTGCTACGTAATCAGGCATGTAGCAGCGTATAAGATATATCAACTCAAGTATTCAATATCAATTCAACGCTAAAATGATATCACCATGAAACCTTTAGTGTGTGCCCATGAGTTTTAATGTGAATATCTTCAGCGTGGGAATATATCAGCAATATAATTAAGAGATTAAAATCAAAAACATATTATACTTTCAACAGAATTAAAAGATTAAAATCAACATATAAAGGCACAAAGGTATTAGCATAACTTAGCATCTAGCGAGAAGATAAATCAAAAGAAATTAATATTGTTATTCCCAGCATATGCCACACGTTTCAACAAGGTTCCAGCCACACTTAGCACGAGATTTAACACTTCATCATATGCGTACCAGTCATTCAGCACGTGCTAAAACTGCTTGGATAAGATGTGATCTACTTGCACATATTGTTGGACCAACTCAGCAATCGGTTGAGTGGAATTTGTGGGATCTAGAAACATCTGATTGTTTAATTGGCTAATATGTAACAGCGTATGTCTAAGCTAATCAGTGGATAGTAGGAGTTCTAGTTTGTTTAATTTGTTAACAGAATAATAGGGACTGGTCGCTCCATACTTAGGTAGCCAGATTCCCTTATTTTGTATAAATATGTGTGTGTTAGTGTTTATTGGGGACAACTAGTACAAGTAATATCAAATTATGCTCAGACTGTTGTAAGTTTGTAAGAGCCAAGAGCTCTAGTTCCAAATATTAATATATATTGATGTTTATGCTTTGAGTATCAATTTGCTTGTGTATTGGTGGTGATTTAGAACTTGTGAACACATCCCTACCTGTGGGACAGGGCCCACTCACATGTATGGTTATGTGTTGTATATATATTTCAATTATTGATTCTTAGATAGTTGTTAGTTCCATTTTCTAATTTTAGTTTGAATTAATTTGTTGTTGTTGTAGACCTAGGCTGCAGAATGGCCACACGCTGCATAATGGCCACCTGTTCCATGTTGCAGAATCACTAATAAATGTGTTAAGACTCATATTTATGCATATTATTGATTTCCTTACCAATTTTATTTGTGTTTATGATATATGCCAAATCTATGCTTGTATTTTCTGACCTATAACAGTGTTTGGATAATTATTAATGGAATTGTGGTTTGGAAATCATGTGATATGCTAATCTAGTCTTGGCATTAGTAGTAGTTTTATTTCTAGCATTTTTATTCATGAATTGAAGTAGGATAGATAGTTCCCTTTGCTTTAGTTTTGTGTGATGCAGAAACACTTTACCTGTAACCCCACTAGGCGAACATGCGAGGGAGCAGGGTTATGAGAATTCAAAGACCTTACCCCGAGAGGTACCACCAATTGGGTTGGGGGTTGTAAGCACTGTGACTTTATTTTTTTATGCTTTTCTTTTGATTTATGCATGGTTTAGTTTAGTTAGTCTTTTCCAATAGCTTGGTGAAAGTTCTCTTTTGTGTATGTTGCACAGAGTGCCTCACAAGTATAAACTAAACCCTGGGTTGAAAAATTAAGTGACAGAGTGTAGAGTGACACCAAATAATTGGGAATCATATTTATACCTCGTCATTTTGGCGTTGTTGACGGGGAGGCACTCAAAGAATTAGGACTTTTGCCTTAGGATCATTATAGGAGCAATACCAGTTGAAGGGAACTCTAGGGAAACGTCGACTACCCCTCTGATATCCCTTGCTCAGAATATTGTGCATTAAAGTAATCACAGGATGCATGAGTTAAGTTAATAATATTTTCTTTTGTGGCACTGTAAGAGCCACCCATGGTACTAATCTATTTTGCAAGAAGCGTGGAAGGAGGAAGAGTTATTCCACTCGAAGAAAAATCAAGGAGAGGTTATTTGAAGAAGGCATGCATTCTGAAATTCATAATTATTCCATCACTTTTATTTGGATTGCATTGAAGAACATCTAAGTTTCCTGGGACAAGTGTGGAAAACTATGACTATATCAATTTTGTAATTTAGATGATGAGACACTCTGTGGATTCTCTAGGATTCCCACGATGGTTATGTCAGGATCTCATCATCTCATACCACACTTGAATTAGATGCTATAACAAACGACCTCTGACCATTTCATTAAACTTTAAGGAGGTACGCTTTTCATTGTTGAATTCATGAATCTTGGAAGATATCTCATAGCCTTGAAACTACAATTCTTGAAGTCCTAGGCATGCACATTCAAAATTGGCCTACAACAAATTAATCATATCTTGCAAATTATGATCTAGGTCAAATTTTTGGTGGAGAAGAGAATCACATTGAGAAAAACTACAAAAATTCAATGATTACCACATCCCTACACCTAGACCCTTTGATCCTAGCATATTGACAACTGCACACTAAATGTTTTGATGATGGTTGTGTTCCTCGATCAATTATTTAAACCATCATTATACAGGAATTATAATGCCATGAGAAAAATATGGAAGTTGTTCTACGAATAATGAGACACTCTGTGGCTCCCACGATGGTCATGTTAGGCTCTCATTATATCAATCTCAGAGATAATGTGACACTTTGTGTTCCCATGATGATTATGTCAATATCCTATTATCATTATACCACGTTTGAATTAGATATTAGATTTTATTCTTGCTTCAGGTAT
>JASDQU010373819.1:148919-182918 GCA_032191745.1 Picea mariana | reverse complement strand
TCATATATGGGCAACTCAAATTTTACATCAAGTTTTAACAATGGCATTTCATGTTTATTCTTATAAACATTTTTCTTTCCACTAGATTTAGAACTTGAACTTGAAGAAGAAGGAGAAGAAGGAGGTGTTGATGGAGGTGAAGGAGGAATCTGAGGATGGTCCTCTTCCTCTTCACGTTTTCCCTTTGAAAAATCACCCAAAATTGGTCGCTTCCGTTCCAAGTAATCTTCGTACAAGACTTTCACCATCTCCGACATAGCAAGGAATGTTTTCCGGAACTCTTTCTCATCTTGAGAAATCCCTTCTTCCAATGCCATCTTCTCGTTGTGAGAATCTCTTCTTCTCAATCCAATTAATGGATTCTCCACAACAAGCTCGCCTTCACCATGATGTAGCTTTTCCCTGGTTAACATGCAACTCAAATCCAAACGTCAACTAGCTCTGATACCACTTGATCCATCAGGATTTTTTAATGACTTATGGTTGAGTTTTAATTTTGCATGCGTTAATTATCCATTTGAGAAACATAGTGAAGGAATGAGGAAAGAAGAGGAATTATGACAGCCATATACACATATGCAGATCTGAAATGAAATAATAGACAGCAAACCATAACACGCAGATTGATAACGGAGTTCGGCACAACTTTGCCTACGTCTCCGGGCCTTTGTCTCTGTGGGAGAGGCTTCTCTATTTCTGTTCAAATGCTCAAAATTACATTGCTGCAATGTCAAATGGCTACAAGACTGATCTGGTCATGTTCATCCAGATCTCTAGAACCCAGCAAAGAAAACGACACGCAAAACGGACGTCTGGAGCTCCTAGAAATAATCCAACAGCGTCTCCTCCTCAAAAGCTTCTTTGCATCAAAATGGCTTTGGCTTGGCTTCTCTTCAGCATCATTCTGCTATGAATTCCCTCCTATGGCCTCAAACAAACCTGGGTTATATAGCTGGGAAGTTGGTTTCTCATCTCCAACTTCCTCCAAGAATTTAGGCTCCAAAACTACCCAATAACTCCCAAAAATGGAGAAAAACCATTAAAAATAGGCTTAATTACCATTAAAACCCAAAAATTGGTTATAAAACCCACTTTATAGTTAAATTTGGGAATAATCCCCCTTTTTCCCAGCGCGCGCCCCCTTGACAGGGTCATATGGGTTCATATGGCCAAGCGCTGGCCCCTCTCCATTCAATACTTTGCAATATATTTCATAATGTGGGTTTCATAACATAAAAATTAATTTGGTGTATTGGCAAAAGACCATTTCTTAAGGTGTTGGGCTTGGTGGTGGTCATGGGTTCAAATCCCATGGACCCCACATATGGGTTCATATGGCCAAGCGCTAGCCCAAAGGGCTAAGCGTTGGCCCCTCTCCATTCAATACTTTGCAATATATTTCATAATGTGGGTTTCATAACATAAAAATTAATTTGGTGTATTGGAAAAAGGCCATTTCTTAAGGTGTTGGGCTTGGTGGTGGTCATGGGTTCAAATCCCATGGACCCCAAAAACAATTTTTTTAAAACATGCCACTTCAACTGATGATTGGGTGCCACGTGGCATCTCCCCATTTGACGAATTAATGCCACTTGTCAGCTATTAACTGGTCCAATTGCCTGCCACATGTCTGCCTTGTCAGCGAACCTGCCCAATCACCATCAGCCAGAGAGTGTCACATCATCTCCTAGACAGTCAGCATGCTGATGTCATCAGCATTGACTTTTTGACCAGTTGACCTTTGACTTTTTACCTGTTTGGGCTTCCGATCAGAACGTGATAACTTTCACATACTGAGCCTGTTTGACAAAGTAAATATACCGCTGGAATCAGAAATATGAGACGGACGCAATGGCATTGGTTTCGTCAGATTCTGAGCACTTTCATTTTTGAGCATTTTTCAAGCCCTGTCAGGGTTCTGGATCCGATTTCGGATCATGCTCAGACTGTTGTAGGTTTGTAAGAGTCGAGAGCTCTAGTTCCAAATCTTAATATATATTGATGTTTATGCTTTGAGTATCAATTTTCTTGTGTACTAGTGGTGATTTAGAAGTCGTGAACACAGCCCTACCCATGGGACAGGGCCCACTCACAAGTATGGTTTTGTGTTGTATATATATTTCAGTTATTGATTCTTAGATAGTTGCTAGTTCTATTTTCTTATTTAAGTTTGAATTAATTTGTTGTTGTTGTAGACCTAGGCTGCAGAATGGCTACAGGTTGCATAATGGCCACCTGTTCCATGCTGCAGAATCACTAATAAATGTGTTAAGACTCATATTTATGCAGATTATTGATTTCCTTACCAGTTTTATTTTTGTTTATGATATATGCCAAATTTGTGCTTGTATTTTCTGACCTATAATAGTGTTTGGATAATTATTAATGGAATTGTGGTTTGGAAATCATGTGATCTGCTAATCTAGTCTTGGCATTAGTAGTAGTTTTATTTCTAGCATTTTAATGCATGAATTGAAGTAGGACAGATAGTTCCCTTTGCTTTAGTTTTGTGTGCTACAGAATCAATTTACATATAACCCCACTAGGTGAACATGCAAGGGAGCAGGGTTATGAGACTTCAAAGACCTTACCCCGAGAGGTACCACCAATTGGGTTGGGGTTTGTAAGCACTGTGACTTTATTTTTTTATTCTTTTCTTTTGATTTATGCATGGTTTAGTTTAGTTAGTCTTTTCCAATAGCTTGGTGAAAGTTCTCTTTTGTGTATACTGCACAGAGTGCCTCGCAAGTATAAATTGAACCCCAGGTTGACAAATTAAGTGACAAAGTGTAGAGTGACACCAAATAATTGGGAATCATATTTATACCTCGTCACATACCACCTACTGTTGTAAATGGCACAATAAGGACTATCCATATATGAGTTTGTTACATGAATTTGCATTGTCCTTTGTGTCCTTATTCCTCAAACAACTTAGGTCTTCATGACCATACCTCTGGGCTTATCAACCACTTAACCACTTAGCCAACTTTACAGGGCTTCTTTTAGGGTTGACTAGGGTTGACATCAATGCTTCTAGAGTTTATCAAGAGTTCAAATCAATGAAAAATGACTTTCCAACATACCTATAAGTTCCAAGATTTGTAACCTCATACTTCATCGAAGAACTATTGGTTTTAACATCAATATCATTTTTTAATCGATCTTGCAAATCGAACAACATTTCAAGAGTCAAAACATTCTCGGGGATCTTGTTTGATTTTTGATATTCCATCCCTTCTTGAAATTGTTCTATTGATTTGAAGTGTTCATCATTATTAATAATAACACCTTGAAATGTGTCCTCACAAGGTAGTAAATTGATAATTTGGTCATCATCATTGAATGCCCTAAATTTTGTGACATTATCTTAAACATAAGGGTTGTAAATCAGTTCAAGAGAAAAAAGTTTAGTAATGGAATCATCTATTGGACCCAAATGAAAAGAAACATTATCCAAATAATTTTCTTATGAATTTTGAATTCAAGGAATGGGAACTATATTGAATTCTTCTAATTTACTTATCAAGTTGCATACCTCGCGATAGTAATTTTTTAAGTGAGGAGAAAGAAAATGTATACAATTTCTTATATGCCTCACTGTAATTTAGAATCATCAAAAACCTTAATAGATTTGACACCTAAATCAATATATTTTATGAGTCCCTTTACCAAGGCGTCATACTCAAACGTGTTATTAGTGCATTCGAATTCTAGTCCACGGGAAATTAAAACGTTTTCACCTATCAAATCAATTAAGATGAAGCCATCTCATTGTCCTTTCTAATACTTGTTGAATTTTTATATGAGAGATTATATGAGATAATATTGTATATGAGATTATGTGATAGATTCTCTTGTATATTATGTATATGAGATTCATGATTGGTTCGATATTACAATGATGAATGTGCCAAATATATAAAGAACATAAAGGCACAGATGGTGACCATCCATGAAAGGATGTGTCTCTAGAAATTATAATAACTATTATTATTATTATTATTATTATTATTATTATTATTATTAATTTTAGAGAATGTATTCTCGATGTTGTCCAAACATGAACACTCCCTCTCAACAATGGACGTTTTCTTCACCTCAAGCACCTCGAGTCCATAAGCATGTGCATGTGCCATTATCCTCAGTCAAATCAACATGACCAGTTTGGAGAATGTTTGCATGATGCTTCTAACTTCAACACTCCTTATCGGCTAAGGAGACATTCTGCATCATGCCAAGATTCTTGATTTCAAACTTTGAGTCCACCTTCCTCTTACACTTGTCAATGAGCCTTTGATGTAATCATATTCGGCATGCACCCAGTTGATGTATACTTATCCTACATAGCACCTAGTTGATGTATACTTCTCCCACATAGCACCTCAGGTCTCCAACGGTCCTTGTCAAGTCACATGATCAAGGATAGAGACCACACCTGGGTCATTCTTCTTAGCCAAGTTAGCATGGCCATCTCAGAAGAATTCCCAATGCTAATACACGGAGAACATCAACACCCTGGGTAATTCACCACTAGAAAAATCATCAAGGATAGTCCTCTGAGTGAATGTATCATCCTCCTCATCCAATTCAACATGGCTCCTCTAGGAGGACGTCTATCTGATGTTAATACATGGAGAACATCAACACCCTGGGCCATTGACCACTAACCAAATCAGCATGGCTAATCCTGTGAGTGAATGTATCATTCTCCTCAATCAAATTAGCATGACCCCTCTGGGAGAATGTCTGCTTGATGCAGCCACCTAGAGAAACATCAACACCTCGAGTATTTTTCACTCCTTTTCAAATCAGCATGACTAAGGAGAAATACTATGCTTGGGCCATTCACCACTAGCCAAATCAGCATGGCTAATCCTGTGAGTGAATGTATCATTCTCCTCAGTCAAATCAGCATGACCCCTCTAGGAAAATGTCTAGTCGATGCTACTCATCTATGGATGTGTACTGGATATTCACAACTCCCTTCTGCATCATGTCCCAGAATCAAGGTTAAAAGGTCCACATCCTAGTCCTTCTGATTGGCTTCCTTCACTGAAACAATGGAATCCTCTCTAGGAGGTCTCATATCTCCTCAAGATCTAGCCTCTTGTATGCCAGTCCTGGAGGACATCTCTCCCATCTAAATTTGAATCTTGAAGAGGAATCATTTATGAATGAAAGTCTCTAAGCAATTGACTCTCTCTGAGATCAAGTCCACTCTAAGTCTGCATGCTTCCTCTGAAGCGTGATTCCCTTTGAGGCTATATAGTCTTCGAAGTCATCTACTCCCTCTGCATGTGTTGACCTCCTCTTCTTCTTCATTACATGGATATGCAAAACTCTATGTCTGGATAGTCTTGTTTCATGTTGCTTCCTACGACCGTCATTATGGATCCTTCTCAGAGTTATTACCTATGACCTGCTTGGAACAAGAAACAAGAACAACAAAAAGAATCTTTTTAGTAAACTCTAGAAAAACACTAAGCAATTACACTTAGAAAAGTTCAACTACTTAGAAACTTTGGTCTCTTCTTTAGATCACTTCCCACGTGTGAGAGAGAAAAAATATGTGTGTCTATTGTTGTTTCTTTCAAGTGTTTTTTTATAGTAATATTAAATTGATCCAAAAAGACATGTCTTTTTGAAAATTAAATTTTCTTTCTTATAAATAGTTGGAGAATACCTCCCGTAACTACCCAAAGATTAACATTAATTTGGTTATAATCCATCCACATAGTATTTGAATTTGTTAATTTGTTCCTCCATAATTCATGCGATTCTTTGCATAAATATACATAGAAGTAAATATGTAGTACATTCTTCATATTTAGGTAACTAGACATTTTTACTAGAAATTACTGCCCACCATAATTTATGGAATTCTTTCTATAATTTAGGTAGGAGTAAAAGGTAAATATGTTGTACGTAGAGATTCTAACAACCCCATAAATTACTCCCAACATTTTACTCTACTCTCATTTTCTCGGGCTCTCATGTCAAGCCCAGTCCCACTCTGATACCATGTTGAATTTTTATATGAGAGATTATATGAGATAATATTGTATATGACATTCTGTGATAGATTCTATTGTATATGATGTATATGAGATTCTCATGTATATGAAATTTCTATGTAAAAGTTTCCAAAATCACATTCTAAAAAATAATTCCTAAGGATAGAATTTGAGTAAAAAATGAGTTCATTTTTATCCTCAAGGTTCGTAATAGTATGTTTCATATATTTTTTAGGATCTACCCTAATTTGATTTTGTTGTCTTTTCAAACATAAACATAAATGTCACCAATCTATTGCAAAATAACCATTTAGTTTATGGGACCAATCTCTACTCATCAACAAACCATATGCATCCATAATATCAACAACTATCATATCGATCTGGTGAAATTTAGGGTTTGAGGCTAATTTGATCAACGAATCTTTCAATTCAACAATCACTTTTACTTTTGTCCTATCTAGATGGATTATGTGAGTAGAGAATTTAATTGGTTCAACATTTATTTTTTTGTCGGCATAATATGGAATTATGTTTGAAGACGCTCCAAAATCAACCAAGCAATTATGAACATTTCAATTGAAAATCTCAATAGTCAATAAAAAAGGTGGTGTCTTAAAAACATGTTTCTTCACAAAAATGGTTGCATTTACTAGTGACTTTTGTTTATAATTGGACACATTTGTTGTGTATTTTTTCTTTTTAGAAACAATGGATTTATATATATTCTCATTAGGTTCCTTTATATCTTTTAGCAATGGATTCTTTTGTTAATTTATATTGAAGAGAACATACATTGTAATATTGGATTTCATTTTTTTAAATCTTCTACAATATTATATTCCAATTCATAAATGGGATAATATGTGATAACGGTTTTTATAGAATTAGAAACTATCTTCTTTGGGATTATGGAAGTAGAGCACGCAGTCAATTGATAAAGATTTCCCTTCATAAATTGTAGTTATTTGGTCAAGTTTGATTTGTATGTATTTACTCAACTATCTCATGTTTTTCCTATGCCTCCATGGCTTTGCCAGGTAAAATATTCCATAACAAAATTGATGTCTCTTCAGTATGTTCAATAGTTTCTTCTTCATCATCAATCTCTTTAGTTTTTGAGTTTGAGGCATTAGACTTTGAAGGGGAAGAAACAAAAACTCCAAACATATTTACAAATGGTTGGAAAGTTTTCTCTAAGTGATTATCTATGTGGGTTCTGCAAAAATTGTCCATTTTAAATCTTCGAGATCTAAATTAGAATTAGAAGGACGAGCTTAAGGGGRAGTTGGTTTTTTTTAAAAGAATATCTTAAATGGTTTCTTAGCTTAAGTCCCCAAAACTCTTCTTTAAATAAATTATTTCATTCAAAATTTTCTTTACAATCCTTTGCAGGCTTTCCATATCAATAAAATAATWTTCTTTAGCTTCACTGTTAGGCTTAGTTGCTTCGATTGGTTTCTTGATATTGGGTATTTTTTTCTTCTCTTCTACCCTAGGATTCCCCTTAAGAATTATCATCTCTTTTTATGCATTAATTGCTTCTTTAAAATTCTCATTCAAAGTATTATTTTTCGCTCGTTTAACAAACATGACAATCGAAACAGGCTCAATAAAAAGTATAGAATTCATAATGCACATCAACAAATCTAGAAGTTTGTGGAATTTTATTAATCACTTTTTTGAATCTTTCATTGAAATCTTTAACTCCTTCTTTTCTCTCCATCTTCATTCTATATAGTTCTAGTACTAAATAAATTGGAGTTCTTTCATCACAAATCTTGGTTTTAAATGTTTTTTCAAATTGGTCCCAACTAGTCATGGATCATATTGCCAAACTAAAGTACCATGTAGAAGCTTTATTCTCAAAAGTACATGGGAAATTACAACAAAAAACATCTTCATGTTGAACATAGTAGTATTTCAGAATGCTTAGGCAGATCATAAAGTTGTTCGAGAATGGATAAAGCATATTGTGCAAGCCAAGTAGGTTGTTGATTCTAATTTAATTCCATATACACTACTACATGTGGGGTTGAAATTTCATGGCTAAATCACCATTTGATGGAAAAAAAAAACTTTCAACATCAAAATCCAATTAAAAGAAAATGTGAATTCTGTTAAATTATGTGCCTGATTTCTTATACGGATTAATTCTTTTATTTTCTTCAACACTTTGATTCCGGCTTAATACACTTCAACAATACCAAATCATAATCGAATAGCAATAACTATGTAGATAAGTAAGCATGCACATCAACAACATGTTGAAATAATGTAACTGCGAAGAGCATTCTTATTATTATTTTATTATTGGATTAAATCCCCATTGTGGATTAATCATGTCATTATTATTATTGTCTTTATTGGATTAATCCCCATTGAGGATTAATCATGTCGGTAATTGTATAAGGACCAAATCCCCTTTTGCGGATTGGTCATCGGACAATTACAAAGTGCAGAATAAGAAGTCGGCCCCAGCAGTTATAATGGAAGACCCAAAATTAATTAAAGGTGGGTTTACCCACCCAGAGTGAGAGGTCGGCCCTGCCAGATTGTGACCTTTCACACGTGCCAATTTGATATAAATAAGAGGCTAGCGCCTCACTTCTAACACACAACTCACTTTCTCATTATCTTATGAGGCAAGCTGCAATTACTAGTTAGAGAGAGGAGAAGAAGAGTGGCGCATCTCTTGGGGAGGACTATCTATATTGGTTTGATTTGAGTTATCTCTTGAACATTGTATTGGCAATTTATGATAAGGAAGTTTTTGTTGGGTTTTCTTCCCCTAGAGGGTTTCCCAGGATAAATGTTGTGTCTCTTGTGAATGTGTATTTCTCGGTGATCTTGTTCTTATGATGCTCTTATCTATTGAAATACAAAGAACTATAATAATGGCATAAACATTAACATGGTATCAGAGCCAACCTGAAGGAAGCACAATTTGCAAGAGGAAAAACGTCACTGTTACCGTACCCAAAAATTAGGGTTTTGAAAAAGTATCTATTTTCAGCTCCCTAACCTCCTAGAAAGTTGTGCCCTCCCCCAAGGATCAATTTGGCACTTAGAGCGCACCTTTTCAGTGGCTAGATCTCTCAGAAAGTGAAACCCTAGTTTCACAAAGTACCAGAAAACCAGAGTACCAGAAGTACCAGAGTACCAGAAGTACCAAAAAACCAGAAGCACCAGTCCAGAAATCTGCAGATGAGATTTGAAGGGGTAAAAGTTGGGTTTTCGAAATTCCAACTGCACCAGCTAACTCGCCTCAGCCCAGCGCATCTATCCCTTAGATCATAATTTCAAAATTCGAAGTTTGAAAAATTAGGGTTTCCTCATAAAACCCTAAGTTGCAGTCTCAGAACCAGCTGCAGTTGCAGTTGCAGCCGTAGAACCAGTTGCAATCACTCTTGAAATTTTTGGTAATGATTATCGTTGCTACCAAATGGAGCCACTACCTGCAAATGCTATCTGAGGTATGTACTCACATATGGTTAATGGTTAAACCCTAAAGAGTACTTGCAGGAGAAGGGATCTTTTGCCATAGATCCAGAAGGATCTCAAGATCCAACACATTCAGAGGAATGATGCAACCCAGGTGTGATTATTCTAATATGCATCTATTTGTTATGAAATTATCTTGATTAGTGTTGCATATTGAAGCTATGATCAAATCATTAGAAGGATTAAAAGTTGATCATAGAGCTTATCCTCTAACCTAACCTTCTATCAAGATAGCGTATTGTCTTAGTACAATAGACAGGTTGAAGAAAGTACTCCTCACTTGAGTGAAGGAGACCTAGAAGAAAAGCAAGCACTCATTCTTGAGGACAAGGCTCCAGGTTTGATTAATCAAGATTCAAAGGTACACATGACAAGCTGATGACTTTAGTTGAGATAGAAATCGTCGTGAAGTATTATACT
Organism: Picea mariana; assembly: GCA_032191745.1. NCBI lineage: Eukaryota > Viridiplantae > Streptophyta > Pinopsida > Pinales > Pinaceae > Picea > Picea mariana. The sequence goes on along the minus strand of JASDQU010373819.1, from coordinate 172,977 downwards.
TGATAGCATGTGAGAATATAGATGTAAATACTTTGCCTGATATGACTAACACCTCCTCAAGGAGAAACCTCATGTGTTAGTTCCAGGTTGCCATGGAAGAATGCTTGGTCACAACACTATGAGAGTGTTGACCTCATTTCGTATTGTATTCCTTACCTTTAATCTTTGATAAACTATAAGTGATAGCTCTAAAGGAGCTACTATGATGATTTTTCGTGCTATTGCTTTATATTATCAAGAAGGATATTATTCTTGCTTGTTGTTTTGTTGACCCTGCTCTAGGTCACATGAAGAAGCTATAACGAAGGTTGCAGAAGGAAACGTGCTAAAGGAGAGATCATAAATGAATCAATCATCAGTGGAAAAGAAGAAGGTGGGTCACTCAGAAGCTGCCATGACCCATGCTATTGAAGAATCCATGCAAACTCTAGAAGATTAGCTCACATCAACTACAAGGCGCTACCATACATATGAAAAGATGTCACAAGTTTACCAGAACTCAAGGTTGATCAAGAAGGCATATGCGATGGATGTGCGCAAGGGAAGAATATCAAGAACCCTTTTCTAGAAAAGCAGAAGGAGTATCGGAACTCATTCATTCAGATGTATGTGGCCCAATGCCATCATCCTCCATTAATGGGTATGTATACTATGTATCGTTCATTAATGATTATTCTCATAAAAGACCTAGATATATTTGAAGCGTTCAACAAGATCAAGGAATTCAAAGCCTTGATAAGAGAACCCTTTTGTAAGGAAGATTAAGATACTCAGGTCAAATAATGGAGGAGAATATACCTCAAAAGAGTTCGTGAACTTATGCAAAGATGTTGGGATCAAGATCCCCAACAAAATGGTGTAGCTGAATGGAAGAACATAACCATGTTGGAAGATGTGAAGATCGAGATCTTCCTATGTGCTTATGGGTAGAAGCAGCAATGACAGTTGTTTATGTGCAGAACCGATTGCCCCATAATGCACTTGGGCTCAAGACACCAGAAGAGATGTTCATCGGAAAGAAGCCAGAGGTAAGCCATCTCAAAATATTTGGCTGTCCATTGTTTATTCATATACCAAAAGAGACAAGTTGGAACCCTCTGGAAAGAAGGGAATATTTGTGCGATACTGTGAGGTCTCCAAGGCCTTCAAAATCTGCATACCTAGTCACCGTCATATTGAGATCAGCAGGGACGTGACCTTTGATGAAGAAGCAGCACTTAAGAAATTGAGAAGATGTCATCTTGAGGAAGTATATGAAGAGGAACCTGTAAATCCCAGGATTGCAGAATCTGTGAGGGAAGTTCCCAGAGCTGCAGAACCTGTAAGGGAAGTCGTAACTTTCCCTGATGAGGAGACTCTTGAAGACCATGATATAACAGAAGTTCAAGAACCTCCTCAAATGACCTTCTCCCATAAAAGAAAGCCTTCCTGGGCAAGAGAGCTTATTCAAGATGGAGAGAAGTATGGTGTTCTAGAAGGAACCACAAGACAGGTGAAGAGACCAAAGCCATTCTCCAGTTACACAGCTTTGATGTGCAATCTACTTGATGAAGAACCCACATGTTTTGAAGAGGCCATCCAGAAGAAGGAATGGGCAGATGCCATGACATAGAAATACCAATCCATAATAAAGAATGATGTATGGAAAATTGTTCCCAGACCAAAAAGTAAGGATGTGGTATCATCAAAATGGCTCTTCAAGATAAAACATGTTGCTGATGGAAGTATTGAGAAGTATAAAGCAAGATTTTTCGCTCGTGGCTTTTTCCCAGAAGGAAGGCATTGACTATGAAGAGACATTTGCTCCTGTGGCCAGATACACTTCGATCAGGACCATTATAGCTCTTGCAGCTAAGATGAAGTGGAAGTTGTACCAGATGGATGTGAAGACAGCTTTCCTAAATGGTGTTATCGAAAAGGAAGTGTATATAGAGCAACCCCAAGGATTTGAGGTTGAAGATAGGAAGTCTCATGTCTACCGATTGAATAAAGCCTTATACGGATTGAAGCAAGCTCCCAGAGCTTGGTATGGTCGTATAGACAGTTTCTTGACGAGCTTAGGCTTTACCAAGAGTAAAGCAGACTCAAATCTCTACTTCAAAATTATGGATAATGAACCAATAATATTACTACTGTATGTGGATGACTTATTCTTAACTGGAGAAGAAAAGCTCATCACTGAATGTAAACAGAGACTTGTCGCAGAATTTGAAATGAAAGACCTTGATCTAATGCATTACTTCTTAGGCCTTGAGGTATGGCAGAGTCCACAGAGAATCTTCCTTAACCAAGGGAAGTACACGGTCGAAATCTTAAATAGATTCAACATGCTAGAATGCAAGTCCATGAATACTCCCATGCAAGCAAAGCTGAAGTTGCTGGTCGATACTTCGTCAGATTTGATAGATGCCACTCTGTATAGACAGATTATTGAATCGTTGATGTACCTGATGAACACTAGACTAGACATTTGTTTTGCAGTGAACACCTTGAGTCAGTTTCTGGTAGAGCCCAGACGTGTTCACCTAGTGGCTACAAAACATGTGATGAGGTACCTTAAAGGTACAGTGGATTATGGTCTCAGCTATGATGGAGATCATGACTTCTCATTGAGTGGATATACTGATGCAGATTGGACAGGAAGCGTTGCTGACAGAAAAATCACTTTCAGATGTTGTTTCAGTTTGGGATCAGCTATGATCTCGTGGAAAAGTAGGAAGCAATCGAGTATTGCTCTCAGCACAGAGGAAGTAGAGTACATTGCCACATGTTCTGCTAGCTGCGAAGCTATATGGCTTCGAAAGTTGTTGACATGCCTATTTGATTTGGAGATGAGAGAAACCGCGATTCTATGTGACAATCAAAGCTGCATTAAAATGACAGAGAATCCTGTGTTGCACAACAGGTCGAAGCACATAGTGATCCGCTATCATTTCATCCATGACATGGTACAGAGAGGAGCCTTGAAGCTCCAGTACATTAGCATGGATTAACAGTTTGCTTATGTGTTGACTAAGCCTCTATCTCGTGTAAATTTTGAACACTTCGAGATAAGCTTGGTATTGTCCGAAAGGACCCTCCCTGAAAGGGGGAGTAGATGTATTCCTTGCTTCTAACCTAGTTGTTAGACGGAAAGCAAGATGAGTCATGCTTCTGACCTCGTTGTTAGATGTAAAGCATGACGCTGTGTGATCCTTGCTTCTGACCTTGCTGTTAGACGTAAAGCAAGATGAGTTATGCTTCTGACCTCGTTGTTAGACGTAAAGCATGACGTCATGTGATCCTTGCTTCTGACCTTGCTGTTAGACGTAAAGCAAGATGAGTCATGCTTCTGACCTCGTTGTTAGACGTAAAGCATGATGTTGTGTGATCCTTGCTTCTGACCTCGTTGTTAGACGTAAAGCAAGATGAGTCATGCTTCTGACCTAGTTGTTAGACGTAAAGCATGACGTCGTTGATTCCTTTCTTCTGACCTAGTTGTTAGACGTAAAGCAAGATGATTCCTCACTTCTGACCTCGTTGTTAGACGTAAAGCGAGATGTTGATGTGTTCCTTTCTTCTGACCTTGTTGTTAGACGTAAAGCAAGATGAGTCATGCTTCTGACCTAGTTGTTAGACATAAAGCATGACGTTGTGATTCCTCGCTTCTGACCTAGTTGTTAGATGCAAAGCGAGATGATGATATTACTTGCTTCTGACCTAGTTGTTAGATGTAAAGCAAGATGTGACTAACACTGAGCTACCAGCTTAACCGCTGTGACATTGAGATAGTGTAGTACTGTGATGTGCCAGCCTAGTGCTGTGATGAGGTATCATTTTTACTGATATATATTTGATGCAGATGATGATAGCATTCTTTCGAGAATGATGATGTTGTTGATGAAGAAAACTTTTGATGACTCGTAAATGTGCTAGACAATGGTTCAAGATGATATTGACGATATTGTCCTCCAGATGCCACTGATGATGCAGACCTCTCTCGCCTGATGTTGATGAAGAATACCCTTCTTGTTAAGGGGGAGTGTTGAAATAATGTTACTGCGAAGAGCATTCTTATTATTATTTTATTATTTGATTAAATCCCCATTGTGGATTAATCATGTCATTATTATTATTGTTGTTATTAGATTAATCCCCATTGAGGATTAATCATGTTGGTAATTGTATAAGGACCAAATCCCCTTTTGCGGATTGGTCATCGGACAATTACAAAGTGCAGAATAAGAAGTCAACCCCAGTAGTTATAATGGAAGACCCAGAATTAATTAAAGGTGGGTTTACCCACCCAGAGTGAGAGGTCAGCCCTGCCAAATTGTGACCTTTCACACGTGCCAGTTTGATATAAATAAGAGGCTAGCGCCTCACTTCTAACACACAACTCACTTGCTCATTATCTTATGAGGCAAGCTGCAATTACCAGTTAGAGAGAGGAGAAGAAGAGTGGCGCATCTCTTGGGGAGGACTATCTGTATTGGTTTGAGTTATCTCTTGAACATTGTATTGGCAATTTATGATAAGGAAGTTTTTGTTAGGTTTTCTTCCCCTAGAGGGTTTCCCAGGATAAATGTTGTGTCTCTTGTGAATGTGTATTTCTCAGTGATATTGTTCTTATGATGCTCTTATCTACTGAAATACAAAGAACTATAATAATGGCATAAACATTAACACAACACATATACCCTGGGGAAACACTGTAAAGGGAGAAAAACCCCAGCAAACAATATTCCTTTATTGCATTAATAATGTAAAATCGCTTACAAATATCTACCATAAATGTTCTACTCTTAAAGAGATTTCCAAGATGACTCTGACCTAACAAAGACCTAAAAGACCTTGCTGAAATACACCTATGATATGTTGCCTCTATTGTAGATATACATCATTGATATGTTGCTTTGGTATGATGCCTCTTTATCATGGATATGTGCCTCTATTGCTTCACTCTTAACCTGCATATCAAAACTGTGTTGAAGAGAGGGGTCGACATTTGATTATATAGGTTGAAGAGTAGAAGAGGAGAGACTCGAAATAGTAACTTGTTTGCATGCTTTAATCGTAACTCAACTTCATACTTTAGTTTGAACTTAGAACTAGACTTGAGACTGGTATAATTTAGTTTGAAAATAGAACTAGACTTGATACTTCAGTTACAACTCAGCATTACACTTTAGTTCGAAAATAGAACTAGACTTGAGACTGGTATTCTTTAGTTCGAAAATAGAACTAGACTTGAGACTTCAGTTACAACTCAACATTACACTTTAGTTCGAAAATAGAACTAGACTTGAGACTTCAGTTACAACTCAACATTACACTTTAGTTCAAAAATAGAACTAGACTTAAGACTTTAGTTACAACTCAGCATTACACTTTAGTTCGAAAATAGAGCTAGACTTGATACTTTAGTTGCAACTCAACATTACACTTTAGTTCAAAAATAGAACTAGACTTAAGAGTTCAGTTACAACTCAACTCTTTACAAGGAAATTTGAAATTCTCTTCATGGTGGATAATGTTACACATGTCAATGCACTAGATCAATACATTTATATCATTTGCAATATTAGGAATATCATTTGTTTCTAGCTCATAGGAATTTTATATTCAACCTAACTTTTGCTAGATGCCTTGACTTTTGCTCATGGCTCACAAGGTTTGACTAGGCTCACAGAGGTTGTATGTTGCCCCTAACTTTTTCTCATGGCTCACAAGCTTTGACTAGGCTCACAGAGGTTGTATGCTCCCCCTGAATTTTGCACTAGTATGTCTATTCTCACAGAGGTTGTACGTTCCCCCGGACTTTTTCACTAGACTGTCTATGCTCACAGAGGTTGTACGTTCCCCCTGACTTTTGTATTAGACTCACATAGCATCTCGTTCATCCTGAATTTTGGTTTGACTCACAGAGGTTGTACGTTCCCCCTGGATTTTGTAAATACCTCAAAAGACTGGTTGATTCTCCAAATCTCCCTAGCTAGCCTCAGGGTGGCCCATATGGTCTCTCATTGGAGAAGGACTATCAATGCTGCCAAATTTAACACTACCTCTCAGTGAGGGAGTCATTCTCAGCCACACCAAGCTTACCTCTCAGTTGCACAAACAGTCTCGAGGTCAGAGGCTTGGTCAGGATGTCAGTTACATGCTCGCTCATGGCTATGTACTATAATTTTACAGTTTTTCTCTGGACCAAGTCTCGAATGTAGTGGTACCTCATGTCAATATGTTTTGACCTGTCATGAAACATCGAGTTCTCTGTCAATTCTATGCAAATTTGATGATCACAGTGAACCATCGTCATGTCTAGCTTGTCACCAAACAACCTAGAAACCAATTTTCTGAGCCATATTGCTTCCTTGCTAGCATCACTTTTTGCAATGTACTCAACCTCTATTGTACTCTGTGCAATGGATCCTTGCTTCCATCTTGACCAGTAGATCATAGTGGATCCTAAACTGAAGCAGTATCTAGAAGTACTCTTCCGATCCACTGGGCTTCCTGCCCAGTCATCATCTGCATACCCATGCAGAAATAAACCACCACTGGATGTATATCTCAGACCATAAGTAATTGTCCCTCTGAGATATCTCAAGATGTGCTTTGCTGCTACACAGTGTCTCTGTCTCGGTTCAGTCATGAACTGACTCATTGCAATCACTGCATAGCATATATCTGGCCTAGTGTGGATCATGTACATCAATGATCCAATCAGCTGCCTATACATGGTGGGATCCACCAAATCTGAACATGTATCAGAATCATGCAGCTTCCTCAGGTTGGTAAACATTGGAGTAGACATGTATTTGCAATCCATCATACCAAACCTCTTTAGTACATCCACTGTGTATTTTCCTTGTGCCATAAATATCTTGTCCTATCTTTGCCACATTTCCAATCCTAGGAAGTAATGCATCAAGCCTAATTCTTTCATCTCGAATACTGAGGTTAGCTCCTTCTTACACAAGGCTATTATCCCTTCATCTTCTGTTAGAAAGAGATCATCAAAATACAGTATTAGTATAACAGGTTCGTTACCTCTTACCTTGAAGTACATATTTGCATCAGCATCACTTTTCTGAAATCCCAGGCTTTTAAGAAAGCCATCAATCATGTCATACCAAACTATGGTAGCCTGCTTAAGACCATACAAGTCCTTCCTTAGCTTGCATACATGAGTGTCTTTGTTATGCAATACAAAACCATTTGGTTTTTCCACAAAGACCTCTTGTTCAATCTTTCCATTCAAGAATGTTGTTTTTACATCCATCTAATGTAGCTTCCAACCAAGAACGGGAGCTAAAGCAATAATAGTTCAAATGGAGGTATACCTGGCTACAGGAGAAAAAGTCTCTGCGTAGTTGATTCCTTCTTTCTGAGTGAAGCCTCTGGCTACAAATCTTTCTTTAAACTTTTCCACACTTCCATCAGCTGCATATTTGATCTTATAGATCTATTTGGAAGAAACCACTAGTTTCTCTTTTTGCCTCGGCACAATGTCCCAAACATTGTTCTTTATAATTGACATGTATTCCTCAAGCATGGCATCCTTCCATAATTGTAATTTATCTGCTTCTTTAAATTAAGAAGGTTCGGCATCACTAATGTTGCTCATCAATGAAACATAGCCTCCAAACCTATGAGGCCTCTTCCTTTCCCTGAAAGTTCCTTTGGGAGCAACTATCCTTTATGCTTCCTGCACTATTTCTTTAAGCCACTCTATATTCCTTTTGGTTGGAGGTTCTTCAAGAGTTCTTTCTAACACTTCAGTACGTTCTAGAGGCTCATTACTTGGCCCTTCATGAGGTCCCTCCCTCTAATCATCTGACTCTTCATTTTCAGAAGAGGGTGAAGCTGGTTGAACTGCTTCTAATTCTTGTTGAAGCTCTCTAGATTTCCTAAATGTGGCTTCCTCATGGAAAGTCACGTCTCTACTTACCTCTATTTTCCTTTGACCTAGTACATAAATCATGTAAGCCTTGGAATTCTCATTGTACCCCACAAAAACCCCTTTCTTTCCTGAGGGTTCCATCTTTGTCCTCTTTTCCTTAGGGACATGAATATACACAGGACACCCAAATATCCTTAGATTCCATACTTCAGGTTTGATCCCTCAGAAGACCTCTTCAGGAGTCTTTTCCTTCAAGATAGCATGTGGACACCTATTCTGAATATACACGTTAGTGGAGGTAGCTTATGCCCATAAAGAATTTGGAAGATCCTGGTCAAACATCATTGCTTTCACTGCCTCACAAATAGTCATGTTTTTCCTCTCAACAACACCATTTTGTTGAGGGTTATATGGCATGGTCAATTGTCTCTTGATTCTTGTTGACTTGCTGAAATCCTCAAACTAAAGAGATTCAAACTCTCCTCCATTGTCTATTCTAAGGATTTTGATGTGTTTCCTTGTCTGCTTTTCAATAAAGGCTTTATACTCTTTGAATTTATCAAATGTGTCACTTTTAGATTTAAGAAAATATATCCAACATTTTCTTGAGTAATAGTCAATAAAAATGACATAATACAAACAACCATTGAGTGAGGCAGATGACATGGGACCACATACATCAAAATGAACTAGATCTAAGATGCCCTGAGCTCTTTTGTCACTACTAGGAAATGATTTCTTTATATTTTTACCTAGCATCCATCCTGTTAGCGATAATTCTTGTCATGGGTTCGAGAGCATTCGGGTCTACAAGTTGCACGAAACGCTTAAGCGCAACATGGGAGAATCCTTGTTTTTTCCAAGTAACAAGTCAAGCGAGCGGGCAAAGTGTCGTCGGCATCATCCAAGGTCGATGATCTCGCGAACTCGGGAGTTCGCAGGGTGAGAGACCAAACATTGGGTATCCCAAGTCGCGAGGATGCAAGAAGCGAGAAGGTGAATAACCGTTGGATCTGGATCAAGGAGAACCATTAGATCCGCATGTGGGATCGCATATCGGGGCCTCACAAGAAAAGGCTCAAGAATTTGGGCGCGGGGATCACGAGATTGCAAGAAGCGATATCCCGACAGCTGGAGGTAGTGGGGGCCATAGCAGGGTTGGTGAGTGGAATACATGTGGCACGAAGCCTCGGAATCTCGTCGTGAGAAGTCCCGAAGTATTGGTGTTAGGATTCGTGAGTCGCTAAGTGTCGAAGGCATCCAGAGCCTGGGCCCACAGTATTGCCGAGAAGATCTCAGTCGTCCATCTGAAAAGGACACGTGGTGCGCGATTGGGCTCCATTGCCTCCTCACCCCTCGCAACTTTAAAGAATAAGGATTAACTCCCCCCAGCTGCGAGACGCGAAGCGCCGAGGGCATTCAGGACTTGGGCCCACAGTCTTGCTGAGAATATATCAGTCGTCCATCTAAAGCAGACACCTGGCGCGCGATTAGGCTCCTCACCTTTTCTCCCATCGCAGCTTTGAAGCAGAAGGATTAACTCCCCCCAGCCGCGAGTCGCGAAGTGCCGAAGGCATCCAGAGCCCAGGCCCACAGTCTTGCGGAGAAGATCACAGTCGTCCATCAAAGAGGGACACCTGGCAGTGAGTAGAGCCATTTCGGCACTTCGCCCATCACGACTTCAACACGCAAAGAGCAGCTCCGTTATTTTCCGATGCGCCAGGTGCCGGGAGAATCTCGGGCTCAGCCCCACGGCATCGCCGGGAGGAGTAAGAAATGTCAGATCTAAAAGGACACGTGGTGCCAGATTAAGCCTTCTCGGCATATCACGCATCGCGGTTTCAATCAGCAAAGGTTATCCCTTTCACATTCGCGATGCGCCGAAAGCGTATGGTCACAACCCATGGTCACTTGGGGAGAGGAAGGAGTTGCATAAAGAAGGCCCGAGGCGTCGAGTTCAGTTATAGAGGGGATCATCACAACCCCCAAGCGCCATCGGATCCAATCTCCTTACTGTTTCTTGCATGGAGTAAATGACGGCAGGCGCGGGTGGTTGAGACTTCCTCTCATTCATTAAGTGAGGGAATGGAGGTTCTGGCAAGCCGTCTCCCCGAGGAGGTCCTGTGTATCGATTTTCTCAAAGAAGCCATACCGAAGACTTCGATTCAACAGAGATGTCTGCGCACGCTAGCCCGACACTTAATGGCTCAGCTACTCTCCTTACAGGAGCCATGCGTAGTTAAGATGGCGCTTAAAAGAAGATACTAGTATGAGTTTGACTGAAGTGAAGTGACACCAAGCCTTGGGTGACTGGGCATGCCTCTGTGAGGAGATTTTTCCTGAGTATATAGACTCAGTTGTTGTATTTTGTAGGTATCGATGGTTGAGCAGAGCTCCCGGTTGTAAAGCTTTAATGAAGCACTGATGCTCTGGTTATGTATATACTTCTGAGACTTCTTGCCTTATGAATGCTAGTTTCTTTACCTCTTTGTTATACTCTGTTAGAGCTGCTCAGAATTGGAGGATCCAGTCGAGTTGTAGCTGTTATAGGATGATGTTGTAATGGATCACTATAATAGTTACGGAGTCTCTAATCGGTTCATGTGATTTTCTTAACGTTGAATGACTTGGAATTGGAGGATCCAATCAAGTCTTCTATTCAGTTTCTTGAAGCCCTGAACCAGGAGGATCTTGCGTTCAGATTTTTTCCTCTACAAAYCGYTGCAAGCCTGTTGCCCAGAGCTGTTTGTTCACCTTTCTTACTAAGTCTTCCACCTGCTCATCTTTTAACCAACCCACTGGCTAAATTTAGGATTCCAGACCTCCTTTGTTCTTTACGTACCAGATCTAGTCCCCGAGTTAGAGTGATAGMTCCTTGAGCCTTTATCTCCATTTGATCGCCCATTTATCAAACCGTGACATAAAAACTGATGGGCCTTGGGCTCTGCTCCTGCAAGCAATCCAGGAGTGACTTCCAGCGCTAACATTTCTAGCGTTGTTGCTGGGGAGGAAGTTGAATATTTTCCCTGGGCAGAACGACAATGATCAACTAATTCTGAAGGTGCATTAGAAATCAGAATTATTCAGATTGCTACTATGCACCTGGCGAATCCACTGTGGCGACTCCATTGTTTCCCCATCATTGTTTCAGCTGTGACTACTATTAGCACACCTGAAAGCTGACCCTAAGGAGCCTTCTCGAGAATGTTTCAGCAGCTGCTTTCTCGGCCTAAGAAGCTTCCCGGGGTAACGACAATGTTAATATCTGGCCTTTGATGGTCAACAAGGACCAGACACATTCGAAGCTGCACATTTTTCACCTGGCGACTCCATGATTCGAGGATCGATTGGCGACTCCACTGGTTCGATATGGAGAAAATCTTTGCTCGCAGGTTTGCTCCTTTTAATTTTTCTGCTATTCCTGGTTTTCCTAATGTTGTCCCCTCTATGGATGAATGGGGTGATTATTTTCCCATATTTTGAAAGTGTGAAGAGGACAACCCTACTCAGCACCTCATTGAGTTTCATGAACTCATGCGTCAGTGGGAGATACATCATGAGGATGTGTTACTGAAGATGTTCATGTTCTCGTTAGCAGGGGATGCGCGTAAATGGTACCATTCTTTACCCCCTGCTAGCATTTGTTCACTCCATGGATTCCATGCAGCTTTCACCGCCTATTGTCAGAGGTTGTATCCCCCTGAGTTAATTTGTCATAATTGTTGTGAGGGATACCACAGCTCTATACAAGAGAAAGTTGTTTCTGACGTAAGTTGTGGGGAGGATCCTGATGACCTAGATCAGAACTCAGTCCTTTCCTCTCCCCATTCATCTGCATCTGAGGCAAGTTATGGAAGTGATGAAGTTCCTAGGGAGGGGGATGGCGCCCTGAGTAAGCTGATGGAGCAGGTGAAATATCTCTCTGCTCAATTAGAAGGGTTGAAATATGAAGGTTGTGTAGAATATTTTCCAGTCCTTGAGGCAGACGCTCTGAGAAACTCTTTTGAAGAGATTGTTGAAGATTTATTACATGAGTTGGCATCTGCCCCCGATGAGCTTGTTGTCTCAGATCAAAGCGATGAAGTGGTAGTTGGGGAAGAAGACTGTTCTCTTTTTCTTCACGAAATTTCCCATGATGTATTTACATTTGGGATTGAAAAGGAGGATCTAGGGATCGTTCCTCTTTTGCAAGATGAAGAAGTCTGGTGCTCACCCAGCTTTAATGACTATTCAGTTGAGGAGCAGCAGAATCCCACATCACAGATTGATGACCTGGGTAGCAGCCAGCCCGTGTATGACAGCTATGAATCAGGTTCTAAGTTGGACACCCAGAATTTCCAAGAGAAGACTGCAGAGCCTTCTCCTCTGTTCACAAATGAAAGACAATGCGAGGAAATCAGCCGCCCTGAGTAGCAAATTGAAAAGCAAATCTTTCCCACAGGTCCTATCTATGATGATTATGACTCTGACCCTTGGGAGAGCCAAGAAGAGGCACCAGAAGAACCAGAGGAGCAGTCGAAGATGCAGTTTACAGACTGCGTAGAGCCAGTCAGCAAGCAGCCACCACCTGAGATCAATCAGCCTACGTCAGCTGTCCACCCACCTATGCTTACCATAGATATTCAACCACACATCCATAACTGTGTAGCAAAGGAGGCTTCCTGTCGCCAATTTTCTGGAGTTTGCCACTGGTCCTATGAGCTTGTGACAGAATACATGGGGACGCATTTTCTTCATAAATTGGAGCCGCCCTATTTCATCTCAACTCAAGCCTGCAAGGAGGAGTTGAAGAGTGTAACCGTTCTGCTGTCACGGTTACACCATCTGCTGATGATCATTGACAGAAGGAAGGAGCTTCTATCCAGGAAGCTGCTTGAATGGCTATGGTGGAAATTTTCTTTCACCTAGCCCCATCTAAAGTGTTTTATTAGTTTAGGATTGTATATAAATAAGATCCTTTGAGCATGTATCTTTGTTTTGACGCTTTTACTTTTCGGCATATATTTTCAGCAGCGGGATGTTTTGAGCATGACTCCATAGCCCAATAGCAAGGCATTGAAGCTCCAGAAGGAGTTCTTAGAGCATCACAGGGACGAATCTATCCCCCATGGAGACTATGTTAGCGATAATTCTTGTCATGGGTTCGAGAGCATTCGGGTCTACAAGTTGAACGAAACGCTTAAGTGCAACACGGGAGAATCCCTGTTTTTTCCAAGTAGCAGGTCAAGTGAGCGGGCAAAGTGTCGTCGGCATCATCCAAGGTCGATGATCTTGCGAAATTGGGAGTTCGCAGGGTGAGAGCCCAAACATTGGGTATCCCAAGTCGCGAGGACGCAAGAAGCGAGAAGGTGAATAACCGTTGGATCTGGATCGAGAAGAACCGTTAGATCCGCATGTGGGATTGCGTATCGGGGCCTTGCAAGAAAAGGCTCGAGAATTTGGGCATGGGGATCGCGAGATTGCGAGAAGCAATATCCCGAAAACTGGAGGCAGTGGGGGCCATAACAGGGTCAGCGAGTGGAATACAGGTGGCACGAAGCCTCGGGATCTCGCTGCGAGAAGTCTCGAAGTATTGGTGTTAGGATTCGCGAGTTGTGAAGTGTCAAAGGCATCCAGAGCCTGGGCCCACAGTATTGTCGAGAAGATCTCAACCGTCCATCTGAAAAGGACACGTGGTGCGCGATTGGGCTCCATCGCCTCATCACCCCTCGCAACTTTAAAGAAGAAGGATTAACTCCCCCCAGCCGTGAGACGTGAAGCGCCGAGGGCATTCAGGACTCGGGCCCACAGTCTTGCCGAGAAGATCTCAGTCGTCCATCTAAAGTGGACACCTGGCACGCGATTAGGCTCCTCGCCTTTTCACCCATTGTAGCTTTGAAGTAGAAGGATTAACTCCCCCCAGCCGCGAGTCGTGAAGTGCCGAAGGCGTCCAGAGCCCGGGCCCACAGTATTGCCGAGAAGATCTCAGCCATCCATTAAAGAGGGACACCTGGCAGCGAGTAGAGCCATCTCGGCACTTCGCCCATCGCGACTCCAACACGCAAATAGCAGCTCTGTTATTTTCCAATGCGTGAGGTGCCGGGAGAATCTCGGGCCCGGGCCCACGGCATCGCCGGGAGGAGTAAGAACCGTCAAATCTAAAAGGACATGTGGTGCCAGATTAAGCCTTCTCGGCATATCGCGCATCGTGATTTCAATCAGCAAAGGTTAGCCCTTTCACATTCGCGATGCGCCGAAAGCGTATGGTCATAGCCCATGGTCACTTGGGGAGAGGAAGGAGTTGCATAATAAGGCCCAAGGCACCGAGTTCAGTTACAGAGGGGATCATCGCGACCCCCAGGCGCCATCGGATCCGATCTCCTTACTGTTTCTTGCCTGGAGTAAATGACGACAGGCGCGGGTGGTTGAGACTTCCTCTCATTCATTAAGTGAGGGAATGGAGGTTCTGGCAAGACGTCTTCCCGAGGAGGTCCTGTGTATCGATTTTCTCAAAGAAGCCACACCGAAGACTTCGATTCAACAGAGATGTTTGCGCACGCTAGCCCGACACTTAATGGCTCATCTACTCTCCTTACAGGAGCCATGCGTAGTTAAGATGGCGCTTAAAAGAAGATATCAGTACGAGTTTGACTGAAGTGAAGTGACACCAAGCCTTGGGTGAATGGGCACGACTCTGTGAGGAGATTTTTCCTGAGTATATAGACTCAGTTGTTGTATTTTGTAGGTATCGATGGTTGAGCAAAGCTCCCGGTTGTAAATCTTTAATGAAGCATTGATGCTCTGGTTATGTATAGACTTCTGAGACTTCTTGCCTTATGAATGCCAATTTCTTTACCTCTTTGTTATACTGTGTTAGAGCTGCTCAGAATTGGAGGATCCAGTCGAGTTGTAGCTGTTATAGGATGATGTTGTAATGGATCACTGTAATAGTTACGAAGTCTCTAATCGGTTCCTGTGATTTCCTTAACGCTGAATGACTTGGAATTGGAGGATCCAGTCAAGTCTTCTATTCAGTTTCTTGAAGCCCTGAACCAGGAGGATCCTGCGTTCAGAGTTTTTCCTCTAAAAACCGCTACAAGCCTGTTGCCCAGAGCTGTTTGTTCACCTTTCTTACTAAGTCTACCACCTGCTCATGTTTTAACCAACCCACTGGCTGAAGTTAGGATTCCAGACCTCCTTTGTTCTTTACGTACTAGATCCAGTCCCCGAGTTAGAGTGATAGCTCCTCGAGCCTTTATCTCCATTTGATCGCCCATTTATCAAACTGTGACATAAAAACTGATGGGCGTTGGGCTCTGCTCCTGCAAGCAATCCAGGAGTGACTTCCAGTGCTAACACATCCCTTACAAATTTCATTTTTACTAAGAGAAATAGAGGGCATGCCACATACCATGTTCTGTAGATCTGGAAGAGATTTGTAATGAATATGTTCAAGTCTTCTATGCCACAACTCGCTGGAGCTAGTCGCATCATGAGCCAATGCCTGAACTGACTGTCCTAACACGACGTACAGTCCTCCACTACGAGTTCCAATGGGTTCTATGTAATTAAGTGGCTACCTTTGGCCCATATTGTTGAAATAATGTAACTGTAAAGTGTATTCTAATTATTATTGTGGAATTATTCATTAGATCAATCCCCATTGCGGATTTATCATGTCAGCTATTGTAAAAGACCAAATCCCCTTTTTCGGATTGGTCAAAACATAATTGTAATAGGCAGAATAAGAAGTCGACCCCAGAATATATTAAAGGTGGTTATAACCACCAAGATTGAGAAGTCAACCCTGTCAGTGAAGAGACACTTCCACACGTGCTAGAATTATATAAATAAGGAGGCTAGTGCCTCACTTAGACACACACTCACTTGTTGATTGAGAGACAAGTTTCGGAGTTGTATTTGGAGAAGAGAGGGAGAGAAAGAGGCGCATTCTTGGTAGAGGATTTTCTATATTTGTTTGAGTTATCTCTTGGCATTGTATTGGCTATCTATAATAAGGAAGTTTTGCTGGATTTTCTTCCCCGTGAGGGTTTCCCAAGATAAATTATGTGTCTCTTGTGATTGTGTATTTCTCAGTGATCCTATCTTATGCTATTGTTATCTAGTGAAATGCAAAGAACTCTAATAATGGCTTAAACCTTAGCACATAGTAGTGCCTTCTTGTCCTTGAAGATCACCCAATATCCCTTGTCCTCAAGGGTTGCAACTGATAGTAGATTATGCTTGAGCCCTAGAACATATAATATTTCATCAACATGAAGTCTAGCCCCAGATTCCAATCAGAACGAGATAGAGCCTACTCCCTCTATCTTGTAACATTTTTCATCCCCAAGCTCAACATGCTCTGCAAAAGATTTTGTCTCAAAATCTGAGAGGATCTCCTTGTACCCTGTCATGTGCTTTGATGCACCATTGTCTACTAACTAAGTTTTCGACCCTGTGAAAACTGAACTGGATAACGCAGAAACCAAGTAATATTCTTTTCTATTTTCTTTCTCATTAGAAGGGCTTTTCTGATTTCTTTTGGATTCATCATTCTCAACAGTTGAGGCATGATGTTTCCCTTTCCTTGGATATTTATTTCTAAACCAACAATCTTTAACAAAATGACCCAACTTATTACAACTAAAGCATTTAATCTTAGATGTATCAATATTCTTTCCTTTGAATGTACCTTTGGTGTTTGTCTTCCTCTGAGAGCCTTTCTGGAAAGTGTCTTTCTCCTTTCCCTTGAATCTTGATGCTAAAGCTGAGTTCTCTTCTTTCGTTGGCTCGCTCCTGGTAGCTATGTGACTCCCCTCCTGGAGGCAATCATGCCATAACATCTCAAACGTGGGCTGAATCTCTCTCCCACTTACACTGGATAAGAAGGTATCCCATGAATAAGGAAGACCATCAAAAATGGCCTGCACTAAATCATCATCGTCCACTGTCACCCCTGTGACCAAAAGTTGATCTCTGATCTGGGCTATCCTGGAACAGAAAGATGCCACTGATTCACCTTTCTCCATATTCAAATACTTAAGATTGTGCTTAAGTGTCCTCTTCTGACTTGGAACCTGTTTCTCATACATATTCACCAAGGTATCCATACAGTCCTTGGCAGTCATTGACGAAGTCATTGCAAGCATTATATTGTCTTTAACTGAGTCAAAGATGATTTTCTTGGCCTTTGCTTGAATCTTCCTGAAGGTCACTCTTCTTGCATTATTCGTGGGTTCCTCCACCATGTTGGTCACATACTGCTCAAGATCATTCTCTTGCAAGATATTTGTTATCCGGAGCTTCCACACATTGAAGTTGGTAGCTCCTTTGAGACTATCCTCGACCCTGATTAAAATGGAGGATGCCATGGACTTCACACTAGAAACTTAATCAAGCTAGATTGGATCTATGTGTACCTATTGTTGCACTTCAACACGCTTAACACGCCCTAAGCTCTGATACCATGTTAAATTTTGAGCTTGATTTCTTATGTAGATTACTTCTGTTATTTTCTTCAACACTTTGAATCCAGCTTAATACACTTCAACAATACCAAATCATAATCAAATAGAAATAACTGTGTAGATAAGTAAGCATGCACATCAACAACACATATACCCTGGGGAAACCATGTACAGGGAGAATAACCCCAGCAAACGATATTCCTTTATTGCATTAATAATGTAAGAACACTTACAAATATCCACCATGAATGTTCTACTCTTAAAGAGCTTTCCAATATGACTCTGACCTGACAAAGACCTAAAAGACCTTGCTGAAATACACCTCTGATATGTTGCCTCTATTGTAGATATACAACATTGATATGTTGCTTTGGTATGCTACCTCTTTATCACTGATATGTGCCTCTATCGATTCACCCTTAACCTGCATATCAAAACTATGTTGAAGAGAGGGGTCGACCTCTGCTTATATAGGCTGAAGAGAAGAAGAGGAGAGACTCGAAATAGTAACATGTTTTCATGCTTTAATCATAACATAGCTTCATACTTTAGTACGAAATTAGAACTAGACTTGAGACGAGTATACTTTAGTTCGAAAATAGAACTAGACTTGAGACTTCATTTACAACTCAGCATTACACTTTAGTTCGAAAATAGAACTAGACTTGATACCGGTATGCTTTAGTTCGAAAATAGAACTAGACTTGAGACTTCAGTTACAAATCAACATTACACTTTAGTTCAAAAATAGAACTAGACTTAAGACTCCAGTTACAACTCAACATTACACTTTAGTTCAAAAATAGAACTAGACTGAAGACTTCAGTTACAACTCAGCATTACACTTTAGTTCGAAAATAGAACTAGACTTGATACTTCAGTTGCAACTCAGCATTACACTTTAGTTCAAAAATAGAACTAGACTTAAGACTTCGGTTACAACTCGACTATTTACAAGGCAATTCGAAATTCTCTTCATGGTGGATAATGTTACACGTGCCAATGCACTAGATCAATACATTTCTATTATTTGCAATATTAGGAATATCGTTTGTTTCTAGCTCATAGGAATTTTATATTCAACCTAACTTTTGCTAGATGCCTTGACTTTTTCTCATGGCTCACAAGGTTTGACTAGGCTCACAGAGGTTGTATGTTCCCCCTGACTTTTGCACTAGTCTGTCTATGCTCAAAGAGGTTGTACATTCCCCCTAACTTTTTCACTAGATTGTCTATGCTCACAGAGGTTGTACGTTCCCCCTGACTTTTGCATTAGACTCACATAGCATCTCATTCATCCTGATTTTTAGTTTGACTCACAAAGGTTGTACGTTCCCCCTGGATTTTTTCAATACCTCACAAGATTGGTTGATTCTCCAAATCTCCCTGGCTAGCCTCAGGTGGCCCATATGGCCTCTCATTGGAGAATGATTGTCGATGTTGCCAAATTTAAAAAATTCAAGTTTTTTTTTTTAAGTTTTGGCCCCAACAGACGTCACTTAAGTGACGTTATTGAGATAACTTCAAATAAGAAACATTATTGACATCTCTTAAGCGATGTTAGTTATGTATCTTAAGAAACATCACTTATGTTCATAACATTTTGGTATAGTTAAAAAACTATCATCCACTAGACGCTGAATAAGTGACATTTTATGTTTTTTTAATTCTTTACCACAATTATTATATACTTCCAATACGTATACTAATATAAAAACAATGTGTCATTGAAAATATAGTTGGCCAGAAGAAAACAGCCCATTTTTCTAAAGAGTTGGGAGTAGGTGAAATTTTGTTATCCATAATCAAAATTTTACCATTTGAATTCTCTATTTGTGAAATTCTTTGAAAGCATTCTTATTGTACTAATGAATGGGTTGAATATTTTGTTGAAACAGAAAACAATGCTAGATAAACCTAACATTGGATTTGGTGCATCCAATCAGTTGGATAATATACATTGTCTTATCAATGAAGGATTGGTTGTCACCACAAATGTTGATCTTGATGAAGGATGCAATTCATTTGGACAAACTATAAATTGTGAGAAACCATCTTAGAATCATCCCAAAATTCCTAATATTGGTGATAAGAAATGTTATTTCCCTCACATGCAGAGAAAATGCATAAAGAGAAGAATAATTAATAGGTCAACAACTAGGAAACATTTCTTAGAGCATGGACACGTGGAAGGGGAAAAACAATATCGCCCCTTGGTAAGTTAGAGAAAACATGTTTTTTGTCAATTTTCAGTAGTTTTAAATATTTTAATATTTCGATACTAATTATATTCATTTATTTGTAATTAAAAATATAATAGCATCAATTCTTGGAATTATAGATGTTATAATTCATAGTAGAGATGGTGAGGGTGATAGAATTGAAGCTTATACTATGGAGGAAAATGACACCGATATTATTGAAAATGAAGGGATAAATAGGTTAATCCATCACACATTTTTCCATGGATGAGAATGCACATGTGGATGAGATCTATGAAGATATTCATGATGTACCTCTTATTGATAAGGCATAAAAACCCTTATACAAAGAGTCAAAGACAAATCTTTTCTTTGTTCTTTTCTTTTTGGTCAACTTGAAGGTACTGAACATTATTTCATATGCATGCATGACACAGATATTAAGGTATGTGATATTTTTCAGTATATAAATATATTTTTTGTGTTTTTTGTGATTGTAGTAATAGGTATTTAATATCCACTATTCAATATATTAATTTATTTTTTCTTGTAGATTGTTACGTGATATTCTCCTATCACCGTGAAATAATTTACGTCGCACATACTGAGAGTTGTTTGTTGTTATGAAAGATATAGGATTGGAGTATAACACAATTGATGCATGTTCTAATGATCATATTATATATTATGGACAACATGCATCAAAATTTGAATAACATGAATGTGGAATCTATAGATATCTAACCGATCATGTATGAAAAAAGGTGCCCGCCAAAGATCTTTATTATATCCCCATAATTCAATGTTTCTAATGTTGTCCAGGTGCAAAAACATAGCAGATTTTATGAATTATCATGCATCAAAGAGAAGTGAAGATTATGTTATGTGAATGCCTAGAGATGGTTATGCATTTAGGGACATCGAGAAAATATGGCCCATTTTTAAAGAATAACCTCACAATGTTAGACTTCCAATGGCAATTGATGGTGTCAATCCATTTGGAGAGCTCAAATCCATTTCCATATTTTGGCCAGCATTTGTTATAAACAATAATAAACCTCATTTGATGTCAATAAAGAGGGGGCACATAATTTTGGCATTAATTGTTCCAAGTATTTAGTTTTAGAAATGTTAACAACATACCAATTCATTATTTTTTGTTACACTTTTTGCATGTATAAGGACTTAATTATTTCTATCTTTCTACATATAACTAAGTAAGCACCAAGTTAGAGATATGGATATATATCGTGATCCTCTTATTGATGAATTTTTAAAGTTATGGGATGACATAAATATGTACAACATGTCCAAACCAATAGGTCAAAAAAAAATCCAAATCCATGGAATACTTACATGAACAATTCATAATGCACCGGGGCTTACACCTTTTTGTGGTATGTAAATTTGCAATGTAAATCTATATATCATTTATTACTCAAGTTTTTTTTAATATTTTTCCATGCTATTAACATTATTCTATATCTTGCAGGGATTCAAACTGATGCAGGAGCATCCTGCCTCCAAAATCAACTTGGTTTGGTTAGACCTAGGGGTCTTGAGTTTATTTGGATTTAATTGTGTAATTGATGAAAATTCCTATGTTTGAAGGAATTCTAGAAAAATTGTATAAGTTGTGGAATGCATTGTAATTGAGTTAGTTATCGAGATTTGTGAGGACTTAGAGAGATCTTAGGGTTGGTTGTATCTCTATTGAGTGCATTGTGGATCTAGAATGAGGATTTAATGGATCTAGAGGATCCTAGGGATTTGTATATGGGTTTTTAGGATCTAAAACAAATTGCAGTTTCATAATCCTTTTGTATTAAATTTGTAAGACTACGAGCATGAGAGGTGTGGCCAAAATTATGTAGAAACAATCCAAGGAGGGTGGCCAATAGAATAAGGAATTAGGCTAAGAGTGTGGGAGCGTAAAATGCCATCAAAGGAGAGAGAGGCCTATTGTAAACTATGTACAGTATTGTATGACTGATGAATGAAATCACTCTTTTTCGAGTGTTGTATGGAGTTGATCAATTGAATATATTTATGTGAATTTTGTGAGTGTTTAAATCCCTACTATATTGAGCGATGCAGGTTTTAATCTCTAAACAAAGAGAAATCCCTCTCAGAATGAAAATTCAAAATTGCAGAAAGGGGATTGTGGAGACTAGCGACACTGTGCAGAGGATACAGAGCAAGGGATAAGTTCAAAAGAAGAAATTACAGATTTCAAAGTTGTGTAGACAAGAAGAAAAAAAAATTGGATATACAATTCCTTAGAGGATTACCTCAAATCGAAGACATTCCAACCAAGAAGCAGAGGAGACAATATCTCAGGATAGATCTTGAAGGTATAATGTTTTATTTCTGGGTTTTAATTAACAATGTTAATGTTAATTAGCAGGTAGCAATAGAAGGAGAAGGAATGAGAGCAACCATTTACATCCAGTAGAGTTGTGACATAGGAAAAGGGAGCAGTCTGATCTCTCAAGTGAAGAAGCTTGTGTCAGAACCTTACAACAAAGGATGTTGTAGATACTTCCAATTGAAGATTGGAAGTGAGGAGGACAATTGGAGTTCTCAAAGTAAAGTGAGTAGTTGCAGATCCAAAGAGGAGTAGAGGAGATTCTCAAAGGGTTCTAGGAGACAAAACCAGAAGAATACCAAGAGGTCAAGCTTAGGATGGAAGATTGACTTGGTATTAGGTAGCAGATGAGGAGACTTGCTACAGAGGCTTGATGCAGCTCATAGTGGACTAGGAGATGTTCAGAAAGGTAGAGGTGAAAATGACTATCGATGGTCATTATAAAGGTTCTAGAAGAAGAAGCCACAACAGAGGAAAGGAAGATACCAAGGAAAAAGACATAAAGAGGATGAGTTAGAGGAGATTGACAAAGAAATTGTTGAGTTAAGAGTAAAAATCAGTTACATTGGACAGATGCTACAAAATAAGGTTGAGGAAAACCAGAGACAAGGTTGGAATGTAAGTAAGAGAGTCAAGTAGCTTGTAGAGAAATTGTTTGAAATAAATATGAGGAGAATATTGAGGATCTTGAAGCACAGGTTAAGTGATTTACTAAATAAATATAAACTCAGAGGAGCGGAGTTTAGATAGAGGTCACTGGAAAAAAAGAGAGTTCACTTTTGTGAACCAGAGCAAGAATTGTTCCTTGGAGAGGAGGATGAATATATTGATGAGAGACTTACTGCAAGTCTCATGGATTGTGTGGAAAGTCCATATCAACATAAAGATATGTTGAAAGAGAAATCAAATGATTCTAGCAAGCCGTATGTTTTTAAATCTGATAATTTGAGTATGATTGCATGTTGTGCTAGGGAAGAAATTGGACAATCATCTGGAACTGTCATAAAGACTAATGAAGATGGAGATATGATTTATGAAATCATAACATCAGAACATAATAAAAATTTTGTTATGAAGGGAGATGAGATTTTATATCATGAAGGTAGCCAAGGAGAGGGATACACACAACTTGCAATTAAAATTGTTGAAGAAGCAAATGTTGATGAAAGTATGATGAGGTGCTAAGACCAGCACAAGAGGATTATGCCAGGAGAGGTAGATGAGGGAATTGATGTTGCATTGGAGCATATCGAGATTATGCTAGAATCATCAACTGAGACTGAAGGATCAAATCATGTAACTAAGAGGGGGGGGTGAATCAGTGACACAATAATTTTAACAATTTTCTTTTATGTATGCAAACAGAATTTTGACACAATATTTATCGTGGAACCCAAATGGGAAAAACCACAAACACTTTTTTATTAACTGCAAAATTTGTTTTACATGTTACATAGAAGGAAGATATTATTCCTTTTCGATCAACACCAACTGATCAGGATGCACCCACACCCTTATTCACAAACACCAACTAGTAGGAGGATACAACCCCTTGTTTAGTCAGCTACAACTGACAGGGAAGCACCAACTCCCTTTGCAAGCACCAACCTGCCCTTGCACCACCCAACCACTCTTGATTTTTTGAATTTGGACAAACTTATGTATCAAGACTTTTAATGCATCTCTCTTTTCTTCTTTGATTTAGTATAGTCTATGATTCGGACTTCAGAGACACTTTCTGCAAGATACCAGATATATATAATATGCAGAACAGAAACGAAATGCTAGAAATAACAGAATAGCAGTAGAATATCCATCATAATCTTCACAATACACAGAAATGATATACGAAATAACAACAGAAATAGCACTTGAACAGAAATAGCACTTGATTCAGATAGCAATGTTCATAGGCCTCTTCGAGGGGGCAACCTCCAATAGAGAAGAGCTCTGTTACAATAATATCCAAGCTAGGGTTCGCATACCCTCGACTCCTATTTATACTAAAAAGAAGCATCTAGAGGAAGATCCTTCTAGAAGCGGAAGCTTCTATTAGGTCTTCTTACATCCGCCTTATTCTATTTTATTGAAAGGTCTTATTTAATATTGACCTTTATTACATCCGAATACATTGATCTACCTATGTGCGGGTTAG
>JASDQU010373819.1:135979-148899 GCA_032191745.1 Picea mariana | reverse complement strand
TCTGTCTATGCTCACAGAGGTTGTACATTCCCCTTGAATTTTGCACTAGACTGTCTATGCTCACAGATGTTGTACATTCCCCCTGACCTTTTCATTAGACTCACATAGCATCTCGTTCATCCTGACTTTTGGTTTGACTCACAGAGGTTGTACGTTCCCCTTGGATTTTGTCAATACCTCACAAGACTGGTTGATTCTCCAAATCTCCCTGGCTAGCCTCAGGGTGGCCCATATGGCCTCTCATTGGAGAATGACTATCGATGCTGCCAAATTTAACATTCACCTGTGTGACCGAGGGCTCATGATCGTATCCTTAACCAATTCATGGCTAAGAGATTAGCACATAGCCCATGAAAATTTTTGGAAGACCCATATGACCAAGGTCTGGGAACCCTGCGCTAGGATCGAAAGGAGATAAACCTTTATGGATTTAGAAATCCGGGAGTTTAGAGTTTCATAGTGTTACGCCCTTACCATTTGTAAATCGGTCAATGGAAACCTATTGTTACAGTTACCCACAAGGTTGAGCGACATATTCCAGTTTACCTAACCAGGGCAGATAGACTTGTCTCACCATTAAATCTTGACCCATCTACCAGTCACGAAGTAACACAAGTTGTATATTCGAGGACATTTGGGATCCCCCCTAGCCGTCAGATCTACACTGAGGTAAGTCCGGTGTTGACTACCTCGGGAGAACTAAGGTGTTATAGCACCAAATTCCTTGAACGTCGGAGTTACGAATTGATGTAAGTTGTGGATCTGACAAATCCATTAGGAACTCCTCATAACCATATGATAAAACAATGGAGGGACTCGCATATGGTGCTTCGAAAAATTTGTACTTCGGGAGAACGAAGCGGCCATAACATCGAAACCCTTGAATTCTGGATCTGCAAAGTGATGAGAACCATATATCTAGGGACCCTTCGGGACCTCCCCTTACTGTTAGATCTAGACCATGGTCATCCTGGCACTGACCAGTCCGAGATTAAGGAGGAAGTCAAACCACGGATCCCCCAAACATCGAATTTACAAAGTAACGAAGGTCATAGATCTAGGGGTTTACGTGAAGACACCTTAGCCGTGAGATCAAAAGGTTTGGAAGGATATCAGTCCGGAGTAATTTTGTATGCTGATGTCACCTAGGGTGATGTGGACCCATGTTTGACGTGCCACGTGTCACTTGGATTCGTACGTTTAGCAGACCCTATGTGCCCATTAAAATGTGACACATTTCACCCATTGTAGGGGCCACGTGTCATCTATGCCTTGCCTCATGTCACCCCTGGTACAGGCTTACTTGGTCCATTTGATGGGTGGAGTGGTCAGGACCCACATGTCCTTTCCTCCGCATCGAGTACGTCACCGCCTGCGAGGGTGGACCCTTCGAGAGTCTGGGAATTCGGGACTCTGAAAGTTTGGGATGTAGTGTCAAGGATAAGCTAAAATTCCTGAAGGATGGAGCCACATGGCAATATTTTAGGATCCTTCAGGAGTTTGGGAATTTGGGACTCCTGAGGACATGCATACAGAAAGGAAAAAGGGGTGTTCAGCATCGAACGTCAAATTCCCCTTTAGTCTGTGTGTTAAAAGAGGATCAAGCCCTGCCATTGGATTGAATGGTGGATGGACCTTACCTGTCGGAGGGAGGAACTAGGATAAGGTACGAATGAGTTGGAACCATGCGGATGCCACATAGCCCTCAACTAATAACACCCGAAGAACTTCGGGAGGCCATAAATTGCAAACCAGAGGTCAGATTAGAGCATGGCAGTGGTTGTTAGAAAGCTATGAGAAAGTAGAAGAGGATGACTACCTAGGGAAGGGGATTCGATATGATTACAGTAAGAAAAATGTTGATGCCCCATCCCTAGAAATGGTACTTAGGGGTCAGGTGTGTTACAAATTGGTATCAGAGTAGGAAACAACACCTGGCCTATTTGGGTTCATGAACGAGTCACTTAAAAATATTACTTAGAGAAATTTTATGTGTAACACCCTATATTACCCCATTCCTAAGAGACTTAGTTAAACCTACACTAAATAAAGGAATGAAACTTCTTCTATTGTTATATGTTTTGCAAAATCTGAACTGTGTGTTGTTCATAAACTAATGGGTCATTAAGTAACGAAAATGTTTTATCAGCACTCAAGCAGTCATTAGACCATAGGAAAAATACAAACTAAAGGATGGTGACACACCATGAATTGGGGGAAAGCTCCCACAATACAGAGGAAGAATCTCATGAAAGGAGGGTAGTGGAAACCCCTTCGGATTTGGATGAAACCATAAGAATCCTCATGGAAGAATTACAGAGTTGTAAGGCTGACAATGAAAGGATGATAAAAGAAGAGGAAAATCAAACTGAAATTAATGCAGTCCTACTGCAAAGCTTATCAAATATGCAAAGGCAGCTGCAACATGGACCAAGAATCAGTCATGTGGACATACATCATACTAAGAAAACCTAGAGTCCTCCTGAGATACGAAATAATGGCCCTGAAAGTGGTGACACAAGAGGGAGCATGTCAAATAAGGCCCAACATGGAGCCAAGAGACACTCATTGGAAGAGTCCTCTTGTGAGGAAACTGATAACTCCAAGTAATCCTTTAGTAGAAAAACTAGTTCACATTCCCAGAGGAGAGGAAAGAAGAGGAAAAATTCCAAGAGTCATGACCCCGAAGAGTTAAATAAAGCCAAACCACCCACTTTCGATGGAGAAATTCAGAAGGGGGAAGAAGAAGAAGTTTGGCTTCTTGGCTTGAAGAAGTAATTCAAAGGCCATGACTACTCTGAAAGTTTAAAGGTTCGAATAACCATTTTTAACCTGAATGGAAAGGCCTCCATCTGGTGGGAGGACCTTAGGAATGTGAAAGGAATCCATGAGAAGGACTTTTCATGGAAACAATTTGAGAAATACTGCAAGAAGAAGTATATGTCAGAGAAATACTTTGATGGGAGGACCAAGAAGTTCTATGAACTCAAGTTGGGAAAAATTACAATAGATGAATATATCAACAAATTCCTTGAGTTGATAAGGTATGTACCCTACGTAAATGATGAAAAGGTAAAGATGCAACAATTTATTAGTGGACTGCCTCAGTCCTTCTAGGACAAAATTGAATTTGATGAGCCAAACACCTTAGAAGAAACTATACGGAATACAAGGTATTGCTATGAGATATTCAAGAATAAGACAGAACCTCATGAGGACTGGAAGAATAAAAGTAATTTGGGATTCAAGAAGAAGGGATTTAAACCATCAAGATTTAATAACTATGGGAAGGTTTCTAAGATGAGTCTTCCTACTAAAATTGTATATCAGAAAAATTTCCCCTCTCAGAGTGGAAATAAACCCTTTAGAGAAGCCTCAAGTATGACTGATAACGCAAAGAGAGAATCCTTAAAATGTTGGGGTTGTGGAGAAGAACATCTATTGAGAGACTACCCATGTAGGAAACAAAACAATAGGAGGGTCTACAATGTCCAAGATGCTACCACAGTCAATGATGTGTCTAGGAGCATGCCACAAATTTATGCAACCTTGGATAATAGACAAGCCGACCACCAAGCTTCAGTGGTGTAGATAGAAGGTATGATTGCCAACCATCTAGTTTCCATTTTAATTGACCCGGGTTCTAATTTGAGTTATGTTTCCCCTCAAACTGTTGAGAAATGTAAATTGAAACAAGTTAAACATGTTAAATCATGGCTAGTACAACTATCCATTGGAACCAAAACAAATGTAACAGAGGTCATACCAGCATGTCAATTCATTATGAATGAATTACCCACCCAAGAGACCCTAAACATATTCCCTTTAGGATCTTATGAACTGTTAATTGGCATGGATAGGTTGGCTTCCCATAAAACGAATTTGGACTGTTACAATAAAACTTTGGAGTGTGAAGATGAAGAAGCGAGAAAGGTAACCCTACAAGGTTTTCAAAATCCTGTCTCAGTGAGACAAATATCAACCCTTCAAGTGAAGAAGTATTGCAGAAAATGATGTCCTTTATATGCAATACAGGTGTTGGACTCTGTCGAGAACAGTCAACCTAGCCTAGAGGACCATCCCATATTAGGAGAATATAAAGATGTGTTTCTAGAAGAGGTACTAGGTCTACCTCCAAGAAGAGATATTTAATTTTCAATAGAACTTGCACCAGGAGCGGTGCTAGTGTCTAGAACACCCTATAGGATGAGTACACCAAAGCTAGTTGAGATCAAACTATAACTAAAGGAAATGATGGACAAAGGCTACATTTGGCCTAGTGTATCTCCATGGAGAGCATCAACCTTGTTTTTGAAAAATAAGGATGGAACACTCAGGTTATGCATAGACTATATGAAACTTAATAAAAATATGACCATTAAGAATAAGTATCCCTTACCAAGGATTGATGACTTGTTTGACCAACTAATGGGTGCTACAATTTTCTCCAAGATTGACTTGAGGTCTGGATACTATTAGGTTTGAATTAAGGATGAAGACATCGCCAAAACAACCTTTAGGACAAGATATGGTCACTATGAATTTGTGGTGGTGCCATTTGGGATAACCAATGCACCAGCCACTTTTATGTTCTTAATGAATAATGTACTCAGTAAGTTCTTAGACAGATTTGTATTGGTTTTCATTGATGATATCCTAATATATTCCAAGAATAGGGAAAAGCATGAATAAAATCTCAAGCTAGTGCTTCAAGTACTAAGAGAACATCATCTCTATGCTAAGTTTAGTAAGTGTGACTTTTTCCAGAAACAAGTCCATTACTTAGGCCATGGTATTTATGAAGAAGGAGTGGCAGTTGACCCTAACAAGATCAAATCCATTATGGATTGACCTACCCCAGAGGATGTATATGATATCAGATCCTTTATGGGCCTAGCAGGATACTATAGGAGGTTCATAAAAGGATTTTCCAATATCGGTTTCCCAATCACCTCCCTTAAGAAAAAGGGAGTTAAATTCCTTTGGACATCATAATGTCGAGAGAGATTTCAAGAGTTGAAATACCTTCTAACCAATGCACCTGTGTTGAAGATTGCAGAACCAAACAAGGAATTCCTTATGTGTACAGATTCCTACACGGAAGGACTCAGAGGAGTCCTTATGAAAGAAAGACATGTAATTTTATATGAATCTATAAAATTGAATGAGAATGAAATCAATTATGAGACCCATGATATAGAATTGGCTACCATAGTGCATGCTTTAAAAATGTGGAGGCATTACCTCCTGGGTAGAAGATTTGTGCTTATGACATACCATTGTGGGTTGAGATATATGCTTGATCAACCAAAGCTCAATGTTATACAAGCTATGTGGATGGATTTCCTTAGTGAGTTTTATTTTGAAATCAAACATATCAAATGAAAGGAAAATAGAGTGGTTGATGCCCTTAGCAGAAGCATGAAAGTGATTCACTTGGTAGCTGTAAGAACTTGTGAAACGGATGTCAAGGAGAGAGTCAAAAGTGCACAAGAAACATATGCATTTTTCAGGACTGTAAAATCATACTTGGAACAAGAGCCCACAGGGCTGAAGTATGAGGGTTATCAATTGTTGAACGATGGCTTGCTAAATTACAAAGGTAGGTTGTATATTCGAAATTTTGACGACTTGAATAGGTTCATAATGGATGAACTACACAAAAGGACATATATTAGTAATCATGGTTATCAAAATATCATCACAACCACTGGGAAGTTATTTTATTGGCCCATACTGAAAAAAGACATGGATGATTACTTAGCCAAATGTCTAGAATGTTAGAAGATTAAGGTAGAGCATCGACATCCAGTAGGACTATCGTAGCCCCTACCAATTCCAGAATGGAAATGGGAAACCATATCCATGGATTTCATCACAGGGTTACCAAAATCATCTAAACAGAATGACGCCATCATGGTAGTTATGGACAAATTGAGCAAGACTTCTCACTTCATTCCCATCAAGTCAACTTTCAAGGAAATAGATATTGTTATTATTTTCATGAAATAAATATTTACGCTGCATGGCATGCCTAAGGAAATCATATACGACCGAGATATGAAATTTACTTCAAACTTTTGGAAATCTTTGTTTGTTGGTTTTGAAACTAAATTGTTATTTAGTACAACCTATCACACTCAAATTGATGGACAGACTGAGAGGGTAAACCAAGAATTAGAGGACATGTTAAGGATGCATGTAATGCATCAATCTAAGAAGTGGTAAGACTACCTACCACTAGTAGAATTTTCCTATGACAATGGCTATCAAGAGTCATTGAAGATGAGCCCTTTTGAGGCCCTCTATGGTAGACAGTGAAAAATCCCAATCAAATGGGATAAAATAGTATATAGAACTACAATCGGGCCAGATATGATAAAAGAAATGGAAAAACAAGTAATCCGGATAAGGAAGAATATGAAAGTGGCTCAGGATAGATGAAAAAGATATGCAGACAGAAAAATGACTCCTAGAGATTTCACAACAGGGGATCATGTGTATCTCCATGTTATAACCAACAAAAGATCCTTGAGAATGAGAGCCTATGCCAAGATGACACCTTGGTATTGTGGACCCTTTGAAATCTTGGATAGAGTGGGGCATGTAGCATATAGATTAGCACTTCCTCCCATAGTGAAGGCACATAATGTTTTCCATGTTTCGTTATTGAAGAAATATGTACATGATTCTAATCATACAATTGAATGGTTTGTGATTCATGTGGAACCAAAGGGAGAATTCCTACTAGAACCATAATGCATAATATACATGAAGGAAACTCCACTCGGGAGAAAAACCATTGCACAAGTCAAGGTGTAGTGGAAACACTTTGGTCCATATGAAGCGACATGGGAGATAGAGGATGCCATGAAACATGCATACCCATTTTTGTTTACTTTTGTATATACAGAACACATCAGCAAGTAGAAAATTGAGGATGATGTTCCTTTAAGGGGGAGGGGATTGTAACACCCCTGTTTCCCCTATTTTGTAAATATAACTATAACTTTCCAAAAGACCGTGGCAGACTAAATATGTGTAAATGATGGATTTGATGAACCTTTTGTTAAAGGTAATGTATGTATTTCTGTTATTAATTAAATATGGATAGTGTTGCACAATTTCTGAAAGGGGAGTTTGCCAAGATAGACCATGGTTCTATGAGAGTGATGGTGAGGGGAAACCAGAGTGGTTGAGATGACCCCCACCAAACCAATACCTCACTAGATTAATTTCTTAGACCCAGAACCGTCCTCTGACCCATAAATGAGTTACCAGTCAGATTGGTAGCTAGAAGAGTCCTCCTCAAGGGTTAATGAGGAGATGGGGAAGAGTACCCATCTGCGAGACTTCCATACCTGACCATGAGATATGGATTCAGACCCACACAACCATGCTAAGGAAGGCAAGAAAATATGTAATTCGTGGGTAGAGGCAGATTGACGAGGAAGCATAATCGGAAGACCAATCTCGATAAGAGAAAAGAGCACTTGCAGCTCTCTAGTTCAAGGAAGAACACGGAAATGATCTTTTTTTGGGTGCAAGAAGTTGTTGGCAAGGTTTTTTGTTTCAATCTAATAAACGAGGTTGATGAGTGAATTTTGAAGTACTCGTACAAACCTCCTTGCTTGGTACAGATAAAACCCGTTGCCAAGATCCTGTGGGAGGAGGAGAGTAACCTCTGTACCTGACTATCGTTGAGCAAGAAGAAATATTCTCTCTCAGAGCATCATGGTCTAACTCAGGGGTGGCCAACTGTAAATCCGTTCAGGAGTGGTTGTGCCTATGGTTGAGTGGAAACAGGCACCCCTTTCAACAGTCACTTCACGATTATGGTTTTCTGATAAGTATTTTCATACTCTATGTATTGAAATGGAAATGATGATTGAATATATTTATATGTCTATGACTGAGTTCTGTATTGAATGATTAAGGTAGAAATATGCATTGTCTCTCTATGAACCCATGCTTTTGAATGGTCTACTACTTGCCTCATCTTAGTAGCTAGAGAGTTTTGGGATGTAAGCCTGCAATAGAGTTAGGGTGGGATTTATTGAAATGCTTAAGTTCTGTCGACCTCTCGAATCTACCTTCACGGGAATACCAAGTTCAAACTCTATGGAAGGAGGGCGTCTCCTCTAGACCTTTCACCCATGTGACTGAGGGCTCATGCCTATTTCCTTAACCAATTCACGTTTAAGAGATTAGCGTGTAGCCCATGAGAATTTTCGGAAGACCCATATGACCAAGGTCTAGGAATCCTGCACTAGGCCTGAAAGGAGATAAACCTTTATGGCTTCAGAACTTTGGGAGTTCAAAGCTCCAAAGTGTTACGCCCTTACCATTTGTAAACAAGTCGAAGGCAACCTGTTGTTACGGTTACCCATGAGGTTGACCGACATCTGAAAGTTTACCTAACCAGAGTAGATAAAATTGTCCCACCGTTAAATCCTGACCCATCTAGCAATCGTGAAGTAACATAAGCCGCAGATCCAAGGGAATTTGGGAGTTCCCATAGCCGTCGGAGCTATGATGAGGTAAGTACGACGTTGACTACTTCAGGAGAACTGAGGTGTTATAGCACCAAATTCCCCGAACGTTGGAGTTACGAATGGATGTAAGTCGTGGATCTGTGGAATCCGTTAGGAACTCCTCGTAACAGTCCGATCAAACATTGGAGGGACCCGCGTATGGTACTTCGACGAAGTCCTACTTCAGGAGAGCAGAGAGGCCATAACATCAAAACCGCCCAAGGCCGGAGCTGTGAAGTGACGAGGACCATAGATCTAGGGACCCTTTGGGACCTCCCCTGATCATCGGATTACAGCATGGTAGTAGTTGTTAGAAAGCTATGGGCGAGTAGAAGAGGATGAAGACCTCAAGCAAGGGATTCAAGATTATTAGAGTAAGAAAAAATTTGATGCCCCGTCCCTAGAAAGGGTACTTAGGGGTCGAGTGTGTTACAACTAGAAAACTAGAGAATTAAAGCAAGCTTTGTTCCATCAATATTCAATTCATCAAATCCCAGCTTTCTCCAAAGGCTCCTAAGCCTCACAAGAAGTTAATCAAGAATTTCAACCTCAACAAGCTTTAAGCATTAAAGCAGAGTACCAACAGGAAGTGGACACCATCTCAATCTTAATTAAGACAATTTCTATGATAAGCAAAGTTATTTTTCTTTTAAACTCTTTTGATCGAATATATATACCTGCAAAAATGTCAATATTTTTATCAAAAAACTAGAGTTATTAGAATGGTAAAAGATGGATGTTTCTCCTCATTTCAAGAGGTTATTTTTATCTATGGAACTTATGTAATATTTTGTTGATTCAATTATATTGCAACCACTTTCATAATAGAATTCTATTCATTTATGTTAAAAAAAATTAATTTCTTGCACGTTTTTCATAAAAAAAAACCCATAATTAAAAATAACAGTTACCATCTTATAAGACTCTATCATTGATTTAGAGAAATAACCTTTGGCACTCTTATGTTATCTCCATAATATTTATAACATAATATTTAAAAAACCCATAATTCATAATTAAAAAGAACATTTATCATCTTATGACTCTATCATTGATTTAGAGAAATAACATTTAGCACTCTTATGTTATCTCCATAATATTTATAACATAATATTTAAAAAACCCATAATTCATAATTAAAAAGAACATTTATCATCTTATCAGACTCTATCATTGATTTAGAGAAATAACATTTAGCACTCTTATGTTATCTCCATAATATTTATAACATAATATTTATATTTAAAGTTATTTACAATTTTTTTAAACACCAGTGATACTCACAATACAACACAAATCTTGATTGATCTAATATACTAATACACCAACTTTCCATCTTTGGATTGCGCCACATTTACATGTCAATAAAAAAACACATAAAATAAATATATAGAATAAAAAAAACACATAAAATAAATATATAGTCTCAAGGTCCCAGATTCGAAGGTCTCCACATTTGTTTCCATTGATACGCTGTTTTGAATATAGAGATCATGCAATAAAAAGAATCCATAGTTCCCCGTAAAATGCATCGAAAAAATATTAATAATTACAAAATTCTAAACTAAATCAAGTAAGTGAACTTAGAAAACTCACCATTAAAAATGTGATTAACTTAATAGACATGAATAAAATATGAAACTAGACATTGCCAAAAAAAAAAAAAAATTCAATAAACATAGATTTCAAAAACATAGGGATTATAGTGTTAAAATAGTAACAGTGACCATATTCTCATTAGAACTTACTAAAAAAAACAAGTAGAATTCAATAAACATAGATTTCAAAAATATAGGGATTATAGCCTTAAAATATTAATAGTGACCTTCCACTTAGGGATTGCATTCGGCCTGAGCCACACCAACCCTTAACATGGTTGAATTTTTTTGTTCCCACAGGTTTCGAATCAGTAACTTTTCAACACGAAGTGGCTTAACAACACACTCCGTCACCGACTATCCTACACCTTGAAGACAAAAAAATAATATGTATTAAGAATGATCATGTTTTAAATTTTATTCATTTATTACATAAAACACAAATTTTAAATAAATAATGAAAAGTCAAACTAAAAACATCTTTCACGAATCCCATAACAAAGTAAAATATGAATAAAAATTAATGACTTTGTGTTGGTGATCCATGAAAGTATCCCTAATGCATCACTCTCCTTGAGAGTAGAGATTGCCAATAGATTGCACATCAATCATTGCATGGTCATCATACTTTAAAGAGAATACATATATCTATAACTATGAAGTTCTCCTAATGTGACTCCATATTATTTTATCTTTCAAACCTATATCCAAATTAAAAGTAAAAGAAGATGAGGATGTTATCTACATGCTAATAGATACATTTCCTAACAATTTTTTCCATAGGTGAAACATAGATTTCGTTATTGCGTCCAAACTTTATAGTAAAATTAAAAAAACTTTTTAACAACCTACTAAAAACAAGACTTTAGAATTCAACTATGTATATTTACAATACAACCTTATAGCATAACCCGTAGAGCTTTGCAGCTATTTCCCTGCCTTGGTAGTAAGGTTAATTTTTGCATCATAGTTAATACATTAAAGGGGTAATATGATTTTCTACGACCTTGATTGGGAAAAGTTGTAAGTAGATTTCTTCATTGGATGGGTATTAGAGTTAACGAAAATAGTTCTTTAGCAGGTATTCTTTTGTAGACAAGATGAAAAAACCTTGAAATGCGTAATTAAACTGTTCAAAAGTCAAACAAACACTTGGAAAAAAAAACCAAAAAATACTAGAATGGAAAAAGAAATAAACAAATTAGAAGCTAAATACAAGAATAAAAATTTAATAAAGATTTTGAACTAATATTTAATAAATCTTTTGAACTAGGAATGAATGGACTATATAGGTTGGGTTCCTGCCCTTGCTTACTAGTATTAAACTTATAAGACTGGGTAAAGGCAAGCTTAGCAAATTATAGACTTTAACCACCACCCCGGTACCTCTAGCATATTTTCACACTTCCACCTAGAGCATCTTTTTTCACAATCGATGTTTGCACCCTCTCCATGATCAACTTGTAGCCCTGATCCTGTACCTTCATTTCTACTTCATCTGCCCTTTTCTATATAATAACTGGGCATGAACCATAATCCGTTTTGTTAGCTAATTCGGACAAGCTCTGAATGGACTATATAGCTGGCATAAAGTAAGCTTGGTCATGGGAACTAGGAATGAATGGACTATATAGCTACATAAAGTAAGCTTGGTCATGGGAAGAAGTGAGGACATTAATCCATTAAAAATTATATGAAAATTACTATTGATTAGTCTTACATCATGGCATGGCATATTTCACAGGTATTGATTGGTCTCACATCATGGCATGGCATATTTCACAGGTATTGATTGGTCTCACATCATGGCATGGCATATTTCACAGGTATTGATTGGTCTCACATCATGGCATAGTTCACAATTATCTTGTCTGAGTTATTCGAAACTATTAAAAAAAAAATTGTACAAAATTCCACTAGCTATCTATGAGCATTCCTACCTATAATCAGTCAACCTGTAATGTAAAAGACATCGTAAAGTGGAGTTTTAATCAATTTTCCGTAATCTTTACTAACTCTCTCTCACACATATATATATATATATATATATATATATATATATATTAAATTATGGACATTCCTCCTTGTAATAATCACAAGGAATATATATATTTATTATTAATTTCAAAGAATTCCTCACATACTTCTAAATAGAAAAAAAATATGTAATATATATGTAGAACTTATTTCAGGTCACATATATTATATAACATATAATATATTTAGTAATATGGTGATACATTGAAATTTTAATTTTGGAATTAAAATATGAGGATAAATCGTTACAATAGAGGTAAGTAAATTTTCTATTGTATATTGTCTAGATATTGGGTAGTAATTACCATATAATTATAATCACTACTTTGTTGATACATTTGTATTGATATAATGATTACGCGTTTACATTCAAATTTTAACTCTAACTAAAAAGAGTTATTATATATATTTAAATTCAATCTTGCTAGAATTGAAAATGCTTAAAACACAATTCATATATGATAATTAATAATCACACAGATAAAGAACACATGGATTTTACATGGTTCACCCAAATGTTGGGCTACTTCCACCAAGCATAGGCATGGGTTGTCTTATTATTCAGATCATGGAGATTACAACAGACTTCCAAGTTCTCATTCTGTCTCACTCTGTCTCTCTCTCTTTGCCTCTACGGGCTTACATGTATTTATATACATTTACAAGAAACTGATTATTAAATGCAATCCCTATCCATATTCTAACTTGGTCTATTTGGTTACAACCAACCCAGAATAATAGGATCCAAATC
>JASDQU010373819.1:71786-125054 GCA_032191745.1 Picea mariana | reverse complement strand
TTTCTTACTTTGACCAAAATATAAAATATTAAATGATATTTAATAGTTTATCATTAGTATTCAATATATCATCAATACCATAATTCAATGCATAAACAACACATAAACATAGTACACCAAAATTTTACATGGAAACCCAATGCAGGAAAAAATCACAGAATGTTTTTCTTATTTATCAAAGAGTACATTCATTGGAAACACCAACTTCCTATTTTTCCAGCTACAACTGGAAGGAGGATCCAACCCACTATTTACATGCTTCAACATGAAGGAATATCCAACTCCCTAATTTACTGGCTCTAACTGGAAGGAGGCTACAACCCCCTTTCCTTGCCTCGTCCAACTGCCCTGAAATATAAATGTAGACCAATCTATCACTACCTTTGTCATTGTAATTGATAACCTACTACTTTTGTTGTTTCTAATATTTATGTTGCTTCAATTGATATCGATATCTCATAAATACTACAACCACACATACCTCATACCAAGATCCACAAGAAAGTTATCCAAATCAAATGCTTATGAATCACTAAGACATATATGTTCTTGATTTCGTTAGAATACACACCCTAACATACACAGGAATATGTGCCTTCAATCTATAGTTGACCTAGTTTATTAGATCTCTAATCTTCTTCTTGTCTTCTTCACAGATCTGCGACCTGTACACTATTTGCTCGCAGATGTCCACAATTTTCCCTTCTACAACTCGCAAATTACCTTAGAGACACTGCTGCAGTAACTTTTCTTCCGCACACTCGGCTACTGTAAAATTATCCCTTCATTGAAATTCGTTGCCTTCATCTCACATCGTTGTATACTCCAATCTATCTTCACAAAATAATATTCAGTTGACTCTTCTCTATATATATATGTGTTTCCAACGAGGATCTCATTAAACAAAATACAGGGATTTCTGAGAGTCATAATTTTTTATTCGATTATCCGATTGGGATGAAATTTTATAGGGATTTGTGTCTCAAAGAGTTCACTGACGTGTCGATCTGATCCTTCAGATCGAAATCCATTTTTACACTTTTCGGGAGTCAAAATCCTTCATATGACACCTCAAATTCGAGTTTTAGTGTTTTTTCGGGTTTTTATTTTTATTTTTAATTATCGTTTATCTCTTCGTTTATGCGTGTAATTAGAAAAGTGAGTTGAAGAATAGTGTCACCCTAGTTATCTTTTAGTTATTGGTCAGTTTTATATTCATCCGAGAATTTTCTAAAATAAGTTGTTGTTTTTTTTGATAATTTACCTTTTTCCTAATTTAGGGCCAACTCATAATGTCTTGTTAATGACATGCAACTGACATGAAACATGTTAACTTTACATGCAACTTGTTAACTTATTGTTCAAGGGTTCACATCAATGACAACCAATCTTTCAACAATTCAATGACAATAAATCTTTCAACAATCTCCCCCTTTTGCATCAATGGAAACACTTAGACACAACACTTAGACATGGAAAACACTCATGCTCATGTTGTCTCCCCCTGTCTTCATGCTTATTTTCTTCATTTCTATACCTTTGTTTTTCTCTTCCCCTTTGACTTCAATGGAAAATAACGACTTCTCCTTGGGGATGATCCCCCTGTCTGTAAGCCTTTGATCTCTATAATGGGTCTATTAGCCTTTGATATCTATAAAACCCACTTGTATAATGGGTCTATTTACTTCTTTAAAGAGCCATTTCCTAAAAACGTTAATATTTTCGGATAAATCACTGTAAAAAGAAATGGGTTTTAAGAGGCTCTCGCACCTTGCCTTCAAACACAGAGTGGCAGGCTCCTTGTTTTCACCCTCGATAGTGTACTAGGGTTTGATAAGTCTTTGTCATAGTTTGGTAGTGTACTAAGGTGTAAAAATTCCAAAATTGGAAAATTTCACAAGTCCAAAATGTGACAGTCGCACCTTTCGACAAGGGGAAGGTGCGACAACTTCAACTTGTCGCACTTTTTGATAGAGAAATACTGCGACAACTTCTGTTACATGGATTTCACTCACCGAAACTCTGATTTTCCTCTTCTATGGCCTGTCTGGTTTTCTCCAAGAAGTGTAACTCTGATACCATGTCAATGTTTTATCGAAACATGCATAGGAGATCTAGCTAAAGAAAGCAAAAACAAAGCTTATCAAGAAAGAATGAGAGATTTAATCTGGAAGAATGAGAAAATATATTCACACTACTCTAATGAGTTGATCAATGAATGATGATTGATACATAGATGATGATCAATATGATACAATGAATGAGTGGAACACACATATATATGGAAGAACATTCCATAATTAAGAAAAGTAATCAAGCAGTCAACTTTGATTAGGAATGCTTGCATGCATAATAGTGATGATCTAAATAGAAAGTATAAAATAGAACTAGTAGGTTAACTCCCACTGAACTAGTGTGTCGAAAACAAAAATTTCTCCAACAATAAATAATAAAAGAACTAAAACAATAAAGTAAATAAAACAAAAAAAAAAGGATTGTACATATTGAAACTAGCATTTAAAAAGAAAATGAATAAAACTTGTATACATATTTTACAAAAGTAATAAATTCATATGATTGTATTTTCTTATTTTTAAATGTCGTGTTAAGAAAAAAATAAAGAAAATGAGATTTAAAAACAAATAAAGAAACATTTTCAGAGCCCAAAAGATTTTGATATTTATTTAAAAGTGATCCCTATACAATTATTGAATTCTTTGAAATTTACAAGTCTCTACGTAGACTTGGGCCAAGAATCTATCCTTTAGCCATCCTAGAACCAAATTACAATAGAATGACCAATAA
Source organism: Picea mariana (assembly GCA_032191745.1). Classification (NCBI taxonomy): domain Eukaryota; kingdom Viridiplantae; phylum Streptophyta; class Pinopsida; order Pinales; family Pinaceae; genus Picea; species Picea mariana. The sequence continues at coordinate 122,249 of JASDQU010373819.1, read as the reverse complement.
CGAAATAAGAAGAAATATGACCCATAGTGGAATGGATCAATGGTGGTAATAACACAAAGTGAGAACCTTATTTGAACCAACAAAGTTCATCATTGTTTCATCCCTTCGTTGCTTCACAAGACTCCCTACTCTCTCAAAGTTTTTCCTCCATCCTTGGTTACCTTTTTGTTGCTTGTTAAATAATGTTTAATGAGCAGTTCTGGTAGTTTGGGTCATTTTGGAATTGCCTATGGCTTCTCTGTTTTATTACGTCGATAGGTGTACACCTATTGGAAATGGACATATTTAATAGGCTTTTAATCATAGATGGGTTTTAATGAACACGATTTCATATGCTGAAATATTCTTGCTCTTCACAATAAATTAAGGGTTGTGATTTCAACCATTAACTTCCTTGCATGACAAAACATGTTTTTTTGTCAATAAAAATGATGATCAGGATAACTAGCATAATAATAACCGATCAGGAAATTTGATTATGAATAACTCAATGTTTAGGGTTTTTTTACTATGTCTATTTTAAATCTTTCACTGTATTTATTTAATACATATTGGTGGGATTCATTTGTCGTGTTTGGTTCCACCACAAATAGTCTGATTAGTGCGAGGAGTGTCATTAAAGTTTCACATAAGCCCACATGTGTGTGGTAACGTTTCACATAATCCCACGTGTGTGGTAACGTTTCATATGCAGTGTGGAACCGCATGTGCCATATCGGTCTCGGGCACAGATTGTCTCTAATTCAAGCTGGAGAGGTGGGTGAATGAGGACGACCATTTAATCCCATAGATTCCCTTCAAGTTTGCAGTCTTCCATGTTGTTCCACATGTTTGTCTAGGAAAAGAACTATGTTGAGGCGACTGTGATTTCCATTTTCATATTGCGGCACCCTGTTGATTATTCTAAGGAAGAGTGGTTTTTCCGTTGTTGAAAAAATAGGGTTGGCATTATTCCATGGTAGCAGCACTATTATAACTTAAAACACTCATGTCTTGATTGTTACTTCGTTGTGGTTCAGTGAGAAAAAACAAAAAAAAAGAGACAATCGGATCTGAATTTTACACCAAGACAAAGACAATTGTCGGGTATGTTTCTTAACATTTATTTTTTGCAGCCTCAAATTTATGGCAGGTTTGACACACTGTAGTCTATAATCCACCTAACTTTCTTTTAGCTTTAATTATTTAATTGTCTAGGCTGACGTAATTTTCGTATTTTAAAATATCAATTAATGTATGAATGGAACATTGGAAATGAATCTTGCGATATTTGTTCTTTTTTTATTTTTGCATTTGTATTCTTTTAGGTTTCCTGACATATTTGTTATCTTTTTATTTTTGCATTTGTATTATTTTGGGTTTTCATTTATTGTTGGTTTATTTAAATTTTTATTAATAATAATATTAATAATCTATTTTTAAGGTTGTGGGTAGGCTATATTAAATTGATGTATGAGTAGAGTAATTTCACTGGTAAAATCTATCAAAGTATAGATACTCTAATCATATAAATTTAAACTTGTAACCTCTTAAGAGAAAACACATAATCTTAACTATTATATTATTAGTTTGCATTTATATTATTTAATATATTTATTTATATTAATTGATTATTTTAATTATTATTAAATATTATATATTAATATAATTATATTATAAAAGTGATTGATTTGTTTGGATGATAGTCATTAGTTTGAAAATAATGAAAAAGGAGTCTATCAACCGTATATCAATCATTTTTGTTATATGTTGCTTTAGTAAAAAACATATGAAAACAATATTTGTTAGAAAATTCGTTATTGTTTTTCACACGATAATATCTGTGTACGTCGTGGATAAACTTCTGCATTCTAACCAACTACAATCAGTAACACTGTCCATATTATCGCTCTTATTACAACCAGGTCGTTTATTTTCAAAAGAAAAGTTGAGTGAATTTTTATTACGAGAAGTCAATCCTCCGATCTTCAAATAATTACATCACACAAAGACTCTTTGAAGATCAAGGGACAATTAAACTGCAGATCACCTTCAATGGATTCACAGGTTTAGCTCTTGATAACCAGCTTGTAGAAGATTTGCACCAAGTGACTAAACGTCTCTCTGCTGTGTTATATAACAAGAATGTGTATTTTAAAATGGAGTTCATCTAGAATGTAGAGGATAACAATTATGATCCTGGTGTCAAACCTTCGTTGGAATTTGTAATTATCAGTAAGCATATATGAGAAGTGGATGCCACTACTACGCAGCTGGTATTAAACAACGAGATTCTACAGATTGGACATGTGGGCGTAAACAAAGTCGATCAGAGATTGCAATCTTTCTTTTGGATTCCTTTATTAAATTATCAGTGGAGGACAATGACCAGATCGTTATATTTTGATGATACTTCTAATGCGGTGTAGTTGTTTCTTCAAGTCTTGTGGTTTTGAACTAGAATAATACTTTTCTATTGTTGTTGTCTTTTTTGACTAGAATAATCTATGTGATTACTCTTGGTGATGTGAACTATAATACTTCTTTGTGGTTTTGAACTCTCGATGAGGGGAATAATCTCTTCGGTTTTGAACTTCAAATCAGTTTTGTTTTTTCAACCAGTCGAGCACCTACGCCTGTTTGTAAATCAAGTAAGACAATTCTTACTTTGAATAATTAAAAGAATAAATCACAAATTGAAACAACTTACCTCATAGAAGCAAATAGGCTAGGAAAAATAATTGATCACAAAGATAGGTTGATCCATGTCAAAGTAAGTTGTAATGACCATAAATATAGCATACTCATTAAATCTCAGAGCTTAAAAGGGTTAGGAATATTTATAGATGAAGATCTTATTCCTGAAGACCAAGCTAAATTAAGAAAGAAAGTTCAAAAGGTAAAAGAAGAGAAGAAAGAAGGAAAATGAGAAATAATTAAAAATCAAAAAGCAAGCTATTGTTAGGGATAGAGACCACAAGGATAATAATAAATAGGAATTGTGACACTTGGGATCTTTTTTTGGAACTATTGTGTTTTTTCATGCTACAAAGGCCCTATTATAAGTTGGATTCCGAGTGATATTGATATTATCTATTTAGTTGAAACTTGGGAGCATGAAGAGTCTAAGGTTCCTAACATAGAAACATTTGTCTTGTGGTTGGAATGGAACAAAAAGTCCTACTGAAGAGGTATAGGAGGCATGGCTTGTTATATTAGAAAGAACATTTCTCCTCACATCAACTTCATAAAATTGACCCTCTTAATCAGTACTTTGGACATAAATTTCAAACATCAATCCTAAGAAGATGTGTATAGAATTTTTCTATTTTTCCCCTATTAATTTTACTTTTTATAAGAAATGAAATCTATATAGAAATTGTTCCTATAATAATTTAGAACAAGATATTTATAGTTTGAAAAATGAAGGTAATATCGTCTTGCTAGGTGACTTTAAAGCTAGGACTACAACTAAACAAGCTACTCTCTTAAGAAATGATTCCACCCATAATCCTTTATGGCTATATGAGGACCTTGTTTTAGCTAATAGCTATAAAAGAAGCTTTGAAGACCCAAATGAGAATTTATTTGGTACTAAGATAGTCAATATATGTAGCTCTCAAGACCTAATAATTTTCAATGGAGTAATGAAGTGGCCAAACTCCAACCAGGTGACTTGTATTCATGTGATAGGTAGTAGTGTCATAGATTATGTGATATTTGATATCTCTTTTTCCAACCAAATAGTAAATTTTGACCTTTTAAATGACTATGAACCCAACTCAAATCATAGACCTTTAACCTTAACTCTAAACTTTGCCTTGCATAGGAGTGCCATTGAAGAAAATTCTAGTAATCAAAGACAACTCCTCTTTGACAAAAGTAAAGTTGACCTTTTCTTAAGGGATTTAAATAGTGAATTACATATCTTAACTTATAAGGACAACATTGAAGACCTCTATCATAATTTCACAACTACCCTTTCCACTTCTATTGACAAGTTCTCTTTCGAGGTGTCTTGTAAAAAGAATGATAGAAAAACCAACCCTTGGTATGATAAAGAATGTAATATTGCTAGGAAAGGCATTATGGATGATTCTAATGAGTCCTTAAAACTTTATAATACCAATATGTACAAATCCACAATTAAAAGGTAAAAAAAGGTACTATATCAATAAAATGCAAGAGCAACTTTCACATCTATATAAGCTTGATCCTAAGAAGTTCTAGAGGAAAATTCTAATCCAAAATACTAAAGAAAATAATATGATTCCATTAAGGGACTAGAATTCCTACCTTAAAAGTCTTTATGAGCTCCCTAATTCCTTGGACACCATTCATATTGTCCCTACAGAAGATGATTTTTTTTCTTTGGGTGACATAGATTTCAAGGTTAAGTGGCTTGCAAAAGGGAAAGTTGAGGACACTGAAGGCTACAAAGTTGAAATTTTTAAAATTGGAGGGCCTATCCTCATCCCTCACATACACAAGCTCTCCAATTTAGTAGTTAAGCAGGGATTCCCTAAACCATGGATGCAAAGCCTCATTGTTCCTATATTTAAAAATGAGGACATAAACATTCCCTCTAATTATAGGACCATTATGATTAGCTCTATTTTTTCCAATATTTATGGAATTATTTTGGAAAACACTATTATCCTTTGGCTAGAAAGTCATGGTAAAAGATCCAAAGTCCATGAAAGGTTTAGGAGATATCATTCAACTGTGGACCATCTTGTTATATTTAGGATCATTGCAAAGGATTTACACAATACTAAAACCAATCTTTTTTGTTGTTTTGTTGACTTTCAAAAATATTTTGATATGGTTCCCGAGAAAAAGATTTTAAGAACACTAAGGCATGGTTAAAAGAGATTAATTGCAATATTGGAGTCAAGCAAGGTTGTCCCTTGTCCCCTACCCTTTTTGGCATATACATTGACAAGTTATAATATTTCTTGGAAGAAGCAGGTTGTGTCATCCCTACTCTCATTGGTATAGTCATCAATCTTCTTCTTTATGCTTATGATATCTTTCTTATGGCGAGGAGTCCCCACGATCTTGGAAAACAACTAAGAATCCTCCAGGATTTTTTCTCCAATACGGGTATGTTTATTAATACTGACAAGACTAAGGTCATGATCATTAAATGAAATAAAATCACTTATGATACCTTCGTATATGACAAAAAAACTTGTTGGAAGTGAATTCATACAAATATATTGGAATTTATATATACCACAAGCTCAACTAGAATTGTAGCATTGAGAAAAAGATTATTGGGGGATGGAAAGCTTATTATGGGATTGAAAACAATTGTCAATCAACCGATCTTTGGATATGGGATAAGAAGAAACTCCTCTTTGAGACTCTTGTTATACATGTTATTCTATATGTTAGCATTGAGAGTCACCCTCAGATTGTAAGAGGATAAGCCCAGTACCCATCAAAATGTAAATGTATTGAAATGGTTTGAGTAGGTGGATCAACAAGACTTTAAAGAATGGAAAATAAAACAGATAACACTACAGATCAATGACGGACCATTGGGCTATGGATTCATAAACAGTCTGCTCAATGAAGGCATTTAAGCTCCTTATCAGAAAAAATATTTGTATAATGATGAAGAGAAGAATAGGAGAATAACATAAAGACGAATGTTGACTGAGAAAATATACTCTCTGCAAAGAGAATTTAGATGTGTCTGAACAGTAAACAATGATAAATAGGAAATATTACAACATATCCTCTACTGCATCAGGAATCTATCAATCAAAGGAAAATTTTAATCCTTAAAATCCGCAATACGTTCAAACAAGATAAAGAATAGAGCAGAGAACATAGAAGACAAATCTGATGAAACAAATCATATGAATCTTCAATAACAATACAATTTACAGCTACAGGCCCCTCCGACTTACAAATTTAAATACACAATCGTAAACATTTCTCAAAACTTCCTTCGATCTTGGGCCAAACCCCCCTCCTCCTAGAAATATCATTCATTTGATGTATTTATAATCAAAATAGTCGACATGTCTTGTTTCTTGGGAACCTCCTTTCCATTGTCATGTGTCTTCTCTTGAATGTATTTTTCCTTTTGTCAGAAGGAAACCCTAGTTAGTATGGGTGTGCAGGAGAAACTGCCCTCTGTGGTACTTCGGGCTGACATTTTTTTGTCTCCTCGTCCAGAACCCCCATGCTTCCATTTAAGGGGGGAGTTGATTTTTCAACCACCAATCCTTCTTTCATTAACTAACTTCTCCTTGAGATCAGGACAAGGCCTTACGCCTAGATTCTTTCCATGCGTTGCTCTTGGATTAGGCCCTATATAAGCACGTGATTGTTGAAGTTTCCAAGGGTGGTTTGGGTCCACACCTCTTCGACCCCTGTAATTCATCACCAACTGCCACATACCTCTTCCGCTATACCATGGTTTCGATTGTGGGACCGATCTAGAATTTTTACGTTCAAGCATGTTCTGTCCCCGCAATAAAATGTGGTCATCGATCTATTGCAATCTACGATTTGGGAAAGCCCAGCTTTTGCACTTGGAGCTTTGAATGCTGAGAAAGAATATCTATCGAAGTACTTTCTTGTGATTGACGTGGCAGCCTCTCGTTACTTCAGGACTTTAGGCTTCAGGTGCTTAGACGCTGAAGGTATCAATTTCTCTGAATGGTCTAATAAATAAATTATTTCAAAGATCCACGGTCCTTGTTGATTTGAGATCAATGGTCCATAATTACTTTGGGAGTTCGTGCTTGAGGCCTTTTCAGTGCATAGCTCCTACAATCCTCTAGAGTACCTGTTGACAGGCGAAAATGACCGTCCGTTAAATGGAAGAACAAGTCTGGTCTGGAGTTGTCTAAATAACCCAAGCTGCTTGGTGTAACTCGTTCTGATGGGTTTAATGGCCCCGTTAGCCAAACTAAAAGTCCTAAAAGAAACAAATAAAATAAATAAAATGACTAACTAATTACCAATCACTATATATATATATATATATATACGTATAATGTAACTATTGTAGATATATTTAAATGGAAGATTTACTTCTCTTACTTATGAACATGATATACAAACTGCAAGTTTTAATCTAAATTGATGAAACTCAATGTGAAAAATGATTGCTTCGAAGAAACAGATAAAGAAAGCACATAAATATATTTTTTCGTTTTTTCTTTATAAATCTAAACTAATATAAAAAAAGAATACTATGAAACATAAACGTGTGGATAGTCAAAAGACGAACCATACATTCGAGTTTCAGTGATAAGTAAATGATATAAAAATATAAATGAGCTAACATGTTAGTGAGTTAGCGATATGTATCCAAGTATCTGCATGATTAGAGAACGTCCAACTACCATGTCCAAGAGGGAAACCTGCAATGAACCTTAAGACTGTTCTAAATAAATCCAGAACAATGTGTTGGCAGTTGAGTTTTAATAACAAAATAGATGATACAAATAGGTCATGTGATCTTATGATCACAAGCGATTGCATTAAGATAAATTTGATCGTAACAATGTTGCATTTGATCATTCAACTAAAAATTAAAGAGAAATCTTGTCATTTAAGTTGAATAGATGATTACACTGTTGATATCTAAAGCATCAAATATGGATGATATTTATAAAAGAATTATCCCAAAACATAACATATCGTGAAATCTAAAGATATCAAAACCTATTATCATATTAGGATAAACAAAATTTAAATGAAGACACCATTTACAAGAAGCTAAAGCTAAAATACATATTGTTGTTCCATTTAAGTCTGTGAATTAATCGTCCGTCTTTTTCCCCAAGCCAAGATGTCTCTACTACAAAAATCTGTAGTATTTAAAGAGTTATTGCAAGCTAAACATCCTATCTTGTAAGAAAGGATCAGATCTCAAAAGGATCTAAAAGTTACAAAAATACAGGGTCCAAAATGCCACTCAATATCAAACTGTATCTCCAAAATTGTGAAATCTTTGTTTTGATTTACAAAATAAGCCAAAAGGAAATGACTAATTAACTAAGTCTAGAAATTCTCCATCTTATGAGATAACCACAAGATACATCATATCCTGAAAGAAAATGAAATAAGCAAATTAAATATTTATTTAACCAACATTTTCCAAATTTTATATGAAAATTGACTTGGCTACAAAATATCTCGATTCTGTAGCCAGTATTATTATTGACAACAGAAATCTAAATCACTCTATATTAATCAGAAAAATAACAATAAAATCACAAATAAAATAAAATAAAAAATCTTACCATTCAACTAAAAATCAAATTCGAATCACAAAATTTTAGAGTTGATCACAACCTTGATACTATTGACGTTTTTTATTATGATATTATCAGTCCTCTTCAAGCGTTTTCTTTGCCTTTGTGCATTTATCTTGAGCTCACAGTTTTCAATTGTCAATGAGCGGTTTTGAGCCGTAAGAGCCTTGATTTTTTCTTGAAGGACGAGAATGTTTGTGTAATACAGACCTATCTAGTGTAAACACACTTCACAATTTACAGTAGGGGTAAATGGCTGAGGAAGCACGTGAATCTGCGTTAAGACACTACCACTATTTACTGTGGGCTTGTGATCGAATTTAATTCCTTGAAAATCCTTGTTGTGCTTCAGACACGATGGCAAGTTATTCACATAATCGAAGGCTTGACTGAGATCCGGTTTAGAGTGATTTGGGTCTTCCACTACCAGGAATTTTTCAATCTCTAAATCAATGATCTCATGGACCGTGATTGATTCGATCGAGCGCACATGAGATTTTGATCTATTTCGTAGGCTCCTCAAAATTAATCTCCCAACCCTCTTGTTATTATACCCTCGCATGTCTTGATTTTTATTTGACTGTTTGGAAGGGTTTCCAATGGTGGATTTGATGTCAAGTTTAGGGTCGACAACCCATTCACACTCAGGAATTTTGACCAGCTTGGAGCCGACATCTTGTTTTTCACACACAGATTGATCATGCGCAGCCCTTTCACAAGGGTTTTCACATAAGAACACTGACCTATCACTAGAGGGAAAAAAATACTTCTCTAGCATAGGTTTATCAACCACCAGAGTCTCCACAAGGTTTACTATAACAAAGCCATTGCGAGTCACGAAATCATCCCAATCATCATTAAGTAGTTTCAGATGATGGGCTATCAACAACTTAATCAACCCATAATGAAATAAGCTGGAATCCAATTTCTGCCTTTTATATTTCTTTGACATCTTATATAAACTTCTTAATAAGTAAAAAGGCATGTTTAACTGGAAACCGATAAAATGCATTAGCACTCTTATGTGATAAAGGAAGACGAGGCCGTAACGACATTCAAAAGTAACAAATTGACTTAACACTACCAATAGACTATTCCATCTATCTTTCAACAGAGAGAGCGGCATACCTTTGTCACAACACTGGATTTTTCGAGACGTGACGAACAGGCTCCATGGTACCTCCTCCAACTTGGAATTTTTAAACCATTTTTGGCTGGTGAGGGGGAGGCCCGTTGCATCGCTCAAAAATTCCTCGATGATTTCTAATTGAATATCACCCACTTTGGCTCTGCATCCATCGAAAGTGAGGGCGAACTCTTGGGATTCTTGTAAGTTATAACCTCTGANGCCCTCACTTTCGATGGATGCAGAGCCAAAGTGAGGGCGAACTCTTGGGATTCTTGTAAGTTATAACCTCTGAATTTTTGAGAAACTCAACCCAACCCTGACTCTTAAGGTCTTCACTCGCGTCATCACACAACAACAAAGCTTGGGAGACATTCGGCTCGACACGGACGACAGGGGCCATAAGGGTTTGGACAGGTAGTCATGAAGGAGACCAGAACTCACTGTGAGCATAATGGGTGGCAGAAACAGAGGAAATCCAGAGAAAATAACAAAGGAATAAATCCCACAATTACCCTAGCGCGACCAAAATGAGAGCATAAGGGGTTTCAAGCCACGAAAATTTGGGCGTTTCGGGTAATGAATGCCTTGAGTACAGAGAGAAACCCAAGACTTTAGTTTGTAATGATGGACTTGTCGATTAGAATTGCCACCTCAAACAGAGTACAGGGTACAACTGAGTTGTGTTTGAATCTGATCATAAGTAAAGGATACCTCGAGTTGCCAAGGTTAGGAGAGGATGTGATCCAAAAACCAAAATATCAATCAAAAGATTTAAAATAAAAAATGATCTACCAAGGATGTTAAATGAAGAAGTTTATAGTTTTAATGCCAATATGTTCTTGATGTATTTACAAAGTACTCAAGATATAGCTCATAATCTAGGGGTAACTCAAACGAAAATGTTTTATTGATATATGATAAGATTCAAAGAAAAACAACATTCATTAAAAGAGTTGTAAGAATATTGACCCTACATAAAGACCAAGCCTTGGATATAATTGCAACTTGATTATAAGTTTCAATGTTTCATTCATGCTTTCAGTCATGAATGAAGCATGAAAATGAAAATAATAAATTAGGAACAATCAAAACATCTTCTTTACAACCGAGTAATCACCTTCAAATAGCAATGCTTACATGACGAAGCGTAGGTAGCTACATAAATTGTTATTTGTCACTTTAAAAGGAAAAAAACGTGTAGGGCTGCCAACAATGGTGACTTACTGGAAGAAGCAGTTATCTCTGCATTACCGACGAGTTCATGTTAGGACTATTTAGAATGGTTACAGATCAAAGCATAGTTAAAGGACATCAAGCATCTCAACATTCATTACACAGTCCAGCTTCAGATATCTTTTTGTCCAAATGAAATACGGTGACAAAATTTTAACTACGAGAGTAGCGATGTTCAAGTAAATGGCTTCGATACTGTTGACAGGGCCACTACTACCAGCAGACATCCATAGCCTCGACAGGGATGTCAATTAACCCATTCTGACGCCTCTATCCTATCCAAGAAATTTTGATTCAAAATGAAGGATACTTAAGGCCAATATCAAAATTTATACCTGATAATTTTCTTGAACTCGACATTGCTTCGCTGCCAACATGCCTATTCAGTACCCCGATGAAGTTTTCTTGGCACCATGCATGCATTTACCTGCTGCCAGCAGACCTGTTCAGTATCCCGATGGGTTTACAAACACTTCCCACAACTCTTGAGAAATTGTTTTCAATCTAATATAATTTTAAAGATATTCAGAAGAGAGGGGTGATGCTGAAAGTTCTAGTGTTTAGAACACTTGTCATTTTTCAGCCTTTAATTTTCTACTTAATCACCTTCATTATGATGTGAAATTGGTTTCTTGATGAAACTAATTTTTCAAGGATAGGAAGGCATACTTGAGTTGCTTTACTTGAGTTTATTTCTTTAAAAGCAGGGACAATGTAAAAATATTTAAAGATGGTCGTGTCTGCTCATAATTATAAAGTGAGACCAGGAAATTTGTTTCAAACAAAAATTTTCGTTAGCTAGTCTATGTTTCAGCAATTCACAGCAATGATGCTCTTGAGAAGACCTTAACAACTGCTTCATAATGATGCATTCTGGTTCCCCTTAACAAACTAAAAGGTGACACTAACATAAGTTTAACCAAAAATCAACGAAAACAAACAAAATGAAAAGAACCAAAATTAGAAAATAAAAATAAATAAAAATAGAAAAAATATGTACAAAAGATAGATCTGGAATTATCACAAAAAATACCTCTTGAGAGCTTGTTCGTTCACCAGGAAGGTGTCTAGTTACCCCTCCAAATTCTGTAGGAGGAAAGAGCTGGGACCTAGTTTTTCAGCTATTACGAAGGGCCCCAGCCATAGGTTATGGAACTTGGTATGTTCCCCTTTTCCCTCATGAGGTTTATCCCACTTGAGAACCAGATATCCTACCTCAAAGTTTCTATCTGAAGCAGAGTTTGAATCGAACCATCTTTTCACAATATGTTGATGTTGATCCAGTCTCTCTTTTTCCCGTGCTCTTACTTCCTCTAATTTTAACAAAGAATTAATTCGACTTTCAAGAGGAGGACAATCCTCTTCCGGAACTTTCTGCGATTATTGAAGAGAGGGAAGAAGAACATGAGGAGGGAGAATCACTTCTCTTCCGTAGATGAGAAATAAAGGATAATTACCAACAGAAGTTTTCGGTGTCACCCTATCAGCCCAGTGCGCATTAGAAAGTGCATTGTGCCAGTTTTTGTGGTTTTCGAAAACTGTCCTCTTGATGATTTTGATCAGGTTTTTGTTTGTTGATTCTACTAAGATGTTTCGTTGGGTGTAATAGCTGACAAAATGTTTCAGTTTTATCCCTTTTTCTAAATAAAAAATGCTCATATCGAGGAATGAAAAGTAGGAAGCATTATCGAAGACCAAACACTCGGGAATGTCGAATCGAGTAATGATGTTTGCGTTAAGGAAAGATATCACCTGACTAGTGTTTACCAATTTTAGTGGTGCAGCCTTGGACCATCTAGTAAAATAATCCGTTGCTGTAATGATGTACTTATGCTGCTGTGAGGAAGTGGGGTTAATCGGCCCTATAATGTCAAGACCCCACTGCTGAAAAGGAGAATCTACCAAAATAGGATGCAAAGGGAATGTTTCCTTTTGTACTCGTCCAACAACCTTTTGGCAGATTATGCATTTACAACATAATGCATGGGCATATTTGAACAATGTGGGCCAATAGTACCCAACTCTTAATACTTTGTGAGCAATGGTGTCTCCGCCAAATTTCCCACTAGCTTCACCTGCATGTAGTTCAGATAATACTCTCTCTGCTTCATCTCTTTCCAAACAACGCATGAGGACATTACCAATTTTTTTACAAAATAATACACCATTTACCAGCTGGAAAGGTGCAGATTTTAGTCTTAATGCTCTTCTCTTTTTTGGATCGAGATGGCAAGGAGCAGAACCGTGTGTTAGATAAAACTTAATATCATCAAACCAAGAATTAGCAAAAGATTGTGTACAACATATTTGATTTTGACTATGTTGATTTGTAGTTAAGACATTAATTTGACTCTATTTCTCTTCAACTGAATCAACCACTAGTTTGCACAGACCTTGACCTTTGACAATTTGTGCAGGAGTAATTTAGAGTTCATACTCTTGCAATGATGTCATCCAATTTTCTCATTTTTCACCCAATTCCTTTTGTACTAATAGGTTTCTGACAGTAGGATAAGGCACAACAAATTTAGTTCTGGATTTCAGCAAATATGATCGGAAGTGTTTGACTACTTTGAAAACTGCATAAGCCTATTGATCTACAGCCGGGTAGTTAAGATCTACTCCTTTGAAGGCTAAGCTCATAAAGGCAATGGGGATTTCATTTCTTTCAGCATTCTTTTGGGTCAACACAGGGGCATAAGATCAGTCAGAGGCGAAAGTATAAAGAGTGAAATCTTGTGAGAAACCAAGACTCATCAAGGAAGGGGCCTCCACTATGGCCTTTTTGATGGAATCAAAAGCTTGATTTTCTTGTGGTCCATAATGATACTGAACATCCTTTTTAATTAATTTTTTCAATGGCCTTACCATTTCCGAGAAACTCGGGATGAACCTCCTGACAAAATTGATCTGGCCTAAAAACGATTGCATAGATTTTTTGGAGGAGGGGGGAGGAATTTTGGCAATGGATTGAGTTCTTTCGGGATCGATGATCATACCATCACTAGATACTATGGATCCTAGACATTTTCCTTGTTCCACTGCAATGATAGACTTCTTAGGGTTGAGAGATATGTCGTACTTGTGGCATCGTTCTAGGACAGACCTAAGGTGAGACAAGTGATCTTTCTTGTTTTACGAGAAAACAATAATTTCATCAATATAGACCACTACGGATTGATTGATGAGACCATGAAAATAAATATCCATTTCTCTCTGAAACGTGGCCCTAGCATTTATAATCCCAAAAGGCATTTTCCTGTAGGCATAAGTTCCCCATGGGGTATGAAAAGTGGTTTTTAACTGGTCTGGGGGAGACATGAGGACCTAGTTGTATCCCAAAAAATCGTCTAGTAGTGAAAGTCTTTCAGAACTAGATACCTACTGAAGAATTTGTTCCATCAAAGGAACAGGATAATTTTCTTTGTCAGACACTCAGTTCAAGTTTCGAAAATCGACACAAAGTCAAATTTTGCCACTTTTCTTTCTTACAAGAACCAGATTATACACCCATTGTGTGTGTCTTACTGGGAAGATTATATTTTCATTCAATAATTTATTTATCTCTTTCTTGACTGTTGGTTCCAGCTTAGGGTGCATCTTTCTCAGCTTTTGCTGAAAATTTTGAGTCTGGGGTTTCATGGAGATGATATGTTGTATTATGTTAGGGTTAAAAGTTTTTAAATCATCGTATGTACAAGAAAATACATCCTTGAATTCTCTAAAAATTTTTATAAAAGTGGACTGGTCTTGCTCGGAACATCCCGGGATTTACCTTTTCATGAGTCAAGGAAGAACTATTTGTTTTACAATTTACTGATTTTTTGAATTTATCATGCAAATCATAAAACTTTTCTAGTCTTACCACGGATTTAGGGATAGAATTTACCAGATCAAATGTTGATTCGAGAGACCTCGGCTCTGATATTACCATAAAATTGTGGAGATTTTCATAGTGGGTGCCTTCATCAATAACCACACCTTGGAAGGTTTCCTCCATGTGCAAAAACTGATGATCTGTTGGTCATCATCAAACACTCTCCAATTAGTGACATTGTCTAGGATTGATGGTCTGAACAATAACTCAATTGAAAATGCATTTGGAGAAAGACCTTCCACGAGAAAAAGTTTGGAAGCGACGTTAGCTAATAAATCAACCTCAGAATTGTTTAATCTATGAATGGAAATGATGTTAAATGCGGAAAACTTGTACATTAGATTCCATACCTTGGTTTGATAACATTTTAGGTGTGGTGATAGGCAATGTATGAAATTTCTTACTTGTCTGACCACAATTTTCGAATCACCGAATACCATTAATCTATGTACATTCATATCTACTGGTTTCCTGAGTCCTTGCAGAAGTGCCTCATATTCGACGGTGTTGTTTGTGCATTCAAACTCTAATCGATAGGCGATAAAAGTTTTATTACCTATTGGGTCGATGAGTACATATTCTGCACCAGCTCCTTCTTTGGATTTGGATCCATCAAAGTAAAGTGACCATATCTGAGCTTTGTCGGCAGTGTTTGGTATATTTGGAAAAGCTGCTGACTGGGTACATGTCATGAGCTTGGACTGTTGTTCCGAATTGGTGATGGGAGAGGTTTCAGCGATGAAATTAATGAAGAAGGCATTTATTCCCTACATTTTGAGTGAATTAGTGGAAGCAGTAAATGGTTCATTAGCGTCGTTCAAATCCGTCACAGTGTGCTTGAGGTAACGTTCGCGATTAATCCTAATTTTGTTTGTCTTTCCATTTTCTGATAGCCACAAATGAGACCAATCTGTTGCGAAGTATCTATGTAGCTATTCAGACCAATATCTTCTTAGGAATAAACCATAAACTTCAAGGATATCAACAACAATGATATCAATAATTTGGTGAACCTTAGGATTAGAATATAGCCTAACGAGCACATTTTTTAGTTCACCAATTACCTTAACATTCGTCCGATCGAGCTGAATGATTTTAAGACTAGAAGGTTGAACTTCAACATTGATTTTTTGGAAAACAAACAAGGGCATCACATTTGATGATGCACCCGAATTTACCATGCAATTATATACATTTATATTGAAAATTTCAAAAGTTAATAAGAAAGGTGGGACATTTTTACGAGTATTAACAACAAAATTCTGTTGATTTTTAGTCGTTGTCCCTGAAATTATTTTATCTACATTTGATACAGGTTTTTCAATGAGATCCCTTTTATCTAGGAGTTCAGGTGTTGTTTTAGAAGGGACATTTTGATGTGTTTTCGAATTGATTTCTGCAATTTTTTTCCTGTTCAGATTGTTGTTTTTACTATTTTATGCAACGTTCTGAAGCACTTTCTGCAGAAGAAGAGGAAACTTCAAAAGTTCGTAAACATAAATATTAGCTCTAAGTTTCTTTAGGTATTCAATCAAATCATACTCTATACTTGGGGGTTCTAGGTTCTGTTTTGTTTCGGCTTGTTTAAATTGTTTCGGAGGCACATTAGTACTTATTTCGGAAAAGGATTTACTCTGAGTTTTTCTTCTAGTGTTGTAAGGATGGACAGTTTCAAAATTGGCTTGAAAAATACTGTCGAAAAAATTTCCGAAGACATTGGGAGATGATTCTTCTTCTTCAACTATTTCTTCTTCAACCACATCTTTAGAATTCTCAGGGGGGACAAATTTATCATGTGTTTCAAGGATAGTCTATAGAGCGTATTGTAATCTTTCAAAATTTAGACCCTCAGGGGTTGGATTCGATCGGTTTGAGGGAAAAGGTTTTTTGAAAGGAGGTTTGTAACCTCCTTTGCTTGAATATGCTTCTTCGACTGATCTCCTCAAGTATACGACTTGATTTGATAATTTTTGGACAACCTTTTGTAAACTTTCTAAGTCTGAGGTTTCGGATTGGGTTTTGGTTTGGGGAGGCCTAGGAAGAATTTCTACTTTCTTCTTAGAAGATAGGGTTATTTCTACCTCATTACTAAGATTATCTTTCAAGCTCAAAATATCTTTTTCTATTTGGCTTTCCTCCTCGAAGGCTTCCAATAATGTTGTCTTCTTAGACCTTTTAACCCAAATTTCTATATTGTTGTGTAGAGCTTTAGTGCAATATGCCACAATAAGGTTTTTTGTGGGCATTGAATTAGTGAAGATTCGGTTTTTTAACGTGAGGAACCTTTGGTTAAAATATTTTACTTTCTCCTTAGGGTTCATCCTTAAGCTGGAGAGTTCCATGACTAAGACTTCCATAGTTTTGTCATCTCTAANTTGAGCGAAATACCATGTGGAGGCATTTCCCTCAAACGTGTAAGGAAAAAGTCTACATACTACATCTTCATGTTCTACACTTCGGAGTCTAATGGCTAGCATGAATTTCTTTATGTCATCCTCGAAGATTTGCTTAGAATATGGATCGAAATTAGGTAACCATTTCTCCAGGTGTTTTGGTAAAGGGTGATGGGGTCCAGGTACAACCACAACATCTTGATCGAGCCAAGGCTTGGCGGGATTGTTTTGATTTACCATGGGTGTAGGTGGTGTCAAAGGCTGAGATGGTTCATATGAAGAACTTTCTTCATCAGATGACTCTCCTCCTAAAGAGGAAGGGGATGAATGAGGTGGGGAAGGTGGAATACCAGATCCTCCGGTTGCAAGAGTAGGGGTGTGGTTAGGATCTGTGGTATTATCTTTTAAAGGATCTAAACGTAGACCAGTGCCTTCTAGTTTCTCTCGGATATTCGAGAAATCTAAAGGTTGATTGAGAGGCCTACTAGGTTGTCTGATACGAGCCAAAGCACTGTGTGTCCTTAAGAGTGACTGACGAATGATTTCTTGTACGTCGGCTCCTTGAGGATTTTGTGTTACTGGCTTAATGGGAATTTCATTCGAGGTAGTTGTTGTTTCAGAAGTAACGTTGTTGTCTGAGTGACTAAATGTTACTACGGGGGAGAGGGTGTGTGGGGGTGGATTTTTGCAACCTTCATGTGCCATCAATTGTATTCAGGCCCTCCTTCTAGCGCCATTTGTTGACGAGCGAAAATGACCGTTCGTCAACTGGAAGAACGAGTCCGGTCCGGGGTTGTCTAAATAACCCAAGCCGTTTGGTGTAACTCGTTCCGACGGGTTTAATGGCTCTGTTAGACAATCTAAAAGTCCTAAAAGAAACGAAATAACTAACTAATTACCAATCACTATATATATATATATATATATATATATATATATATATATACACACACACATACATACATATAATGTAACTATTGTAGATATATTTGAACAGAAGATTTACTTATCTTACTTATGTACCTGATATACAAACTGCAAGTTTTAATCTAAACTTACGAAACTCAATGTGAAAAATGATTGCTTCGAAGAAGTAGATAAAGAAAGAACATAAAAATATTTTTTCGTTTTTCCTTTATAAATCTAAACTAATATAAAAAAAGAATACTATGAAACAAAAACGTGTGGATAGTCAAAAACCGAACCATACATTCGAGTTTCAGTGATAAGTAGATGACAAAAAAATATAAATGATCTAACCTGTTAGTGAGTTAGCGATATGTATCCAAGTATTTGCATGATTAGAGAACGTCCAACTACCATGTCCAAGAGGGAAACCTGCAATGAACCTTAAGATTGTTCTAAATAAATCCAGAACAATGTGTTGGCAATTGAATTTTAATAACATAATAGATGATATGAATAGGTCCTGTGATCTTATGATCGCAAGCGATTAAATTAAGATAAATCTGACCATAACAACATTGCATTTGATCATTCAACTAAAAATTAAAGAGAAATCCTATCATTTAAGCTGAATAGATGATCACACTATTAATATCTAAAGCATCAAATATGGACGATGTTTATAAAATAATTATCCCAAAACATAATAGATAGTGAAGTCTAAAGCTATCAAAACCTCATATCAGGATAAACAAAACTTAAATGAAGACACCATTTACAAGAAGATAAAACTAAAATGTGTATTGTTGTTCCATTTAAGTCTGTGAATTAATCGTCCATCTTCTGCCCCAGGCCAATATGTCTCTATTACAAAAACCTATAGTATTTAAAGAGTTCTTGCAAGCTAAACATCATATCTTGTAAGATAGGATCAGACCTCAAAAGGATCTAAAAGTTACGAAAATAGAGGGTCCAAAAAGCCACTCAATATCAAACTATATCTCCAAAATTATGAAACTTTTGTTTTGATTTACAAAATAAGACAAAAGGAAATGACTAATTAACTAAGTCCAGAAATGCTCCATCTTATGAGATCACCACAAGATACATCATATCCTGAAAGAAAGTGAAATAAGCAAATTAGATATTTATTTAACCAAAATTTTTCAAATTTTATATGAAAATTGACTTGGCTACATAATCTCTCAATTCTGTAGCCAGTATTATTATTGATAACAGAAATCTAAATCACTCTATATTAATCATAAAAAAAAAAAGACGATCTTACCATTCAACTAAAAATCAAATTCGAATAAAAAATTTTCAGAGTTGATCACATCCTCGATAATATCGACGTTTTTTATTATGATATTGGTAGTCCTCTTCAAGTGTTTTCTTTACCTTTGTGCATTTATATTGATCTTGCAGTTTTCAATTGTCAATGAGCGGTTTTGAGCTGTAAGATCCTTGATTTTTTCTTGAAGGACGGGAATGTCTGTGTAATATAGACCTATCCAGTGTAAACACACTTCACAATTTACAACAGGGGTAAATGGCTGAGGAAGCACATGACTGTGGGTTAAGACACTACCACTATCCACAGTGGGCTTTTGACCGAATTTAATTCCTTGAAAATTATTTTTGTGCTTCAAACACGGTGGAAAGTTATTCACATAATCGAAGGCTTGACTAAGATCCGGTTTAGAGTGATTTGGGTCTTCAACTGCCAAGAATTTTTCAATCTCTGAATCACAGATCTCATGGACCTTGATCGATTCAATCGATCTCACATGAGATTTTGATCTGTTTCGTAGGCTCCTCAAAATTAATTTCCCAGCCCTCTTGTTATTATACCCTTGCATGTCTTGATTTTTATTTGACTGTTTGGAAGGGTTTCCACTGGTGGATTTGATGTCAAGTTTAGTGTCGACAATCCGTTCACACTCGGGAATTTTGACCAGCTTGGAGCTGACGTTTTGTTGTTCACACACAGACTGATCGGGCGTAGCCCTTTCACAATGGTTTTCACATAAGAACATTGGCCTATCACTAGAGGGAAAAAAAGACTTCTCTAGCATAGGTTTATTAACCACCTGAGTCTCCACAGGGTTTACTGTAACAAAGCCATTGCGAGTCATGAAAGCATCCCAATCATCATTAAGTAGTTTCAGATGATGGGCTATCAACAACTTAATCAACCCATGATGAAATAAGCTAGAATCCGATTTCTTCCTTTTATATCTCTTTGACATCTTATATAAACTTCTTAATAAGAAAAAAGTCATGTTTAACTGGAAACTGATAAAATGAATTAGCAGTCTTATGTGATAAAATAAGACAAGGACATAGTGACCTTCACAAGTAACAAATTGCCTTAACACTACCAACAAACTATGCCATCTATATTTCGACAGAGAGAGCGACATACCTTTGTCACAACACTAAATTTTCTGAGAGGTGATGAATAGGCTCCATGGTACCTCCTACAACTTGGAATTTTTAAACCATTTTTGGCCGGTGAGGGGGAGGCCCATTGCCTCGCTCAGAAATGCCTCGGTGATTTCTAATTGAATATCGCCCACTTTGGCTCTGCATCCATTGAAAGTGAGGGAGAACTCTTGGCTTGCTTGTAAGTTATAACCCTGGAATTTCTTGAGAAACTCAACCCAACCCTGACTCTTAAGGTCTTCACTCGCGTCATCGCACAACAAAAAAGTTTGGGAGCCACTCGGCTCGACACGGACGACAACGGCCTTAAGGGTTTGGACAGGTAGTCACGAAGGCGACCGGAACTCATTGTGGGCATAAAGGGTGGAAAAAACAGAGGAAATCTAGAGAAAATTACAAAGGAATACATCCCATAATTACCCTAGTGCGACCAAAATGAGAGCATAAGGGGTTTCAAGCCACGAAAATTTGGGCGTTTCGGGTAATGAATGCCCTGAGTACAGAGTGAAACCCAAGACTTTGGCTTGTAATGATGGATCTATCGATTCAAACTTCCACCTCAAACAGATTACAGGGTATGAACGGGTTTTGTTTGAATCTGATCATAAGTAAAGGATACCTCGATTTGCCAAGGTTAGGAGAGGATGCGATCCAAAAATCAAAATACGAATCAAAATATTTAAAATCGAAAATGATCTACCAAGGACATTAAATGAAGAAGTTTATAGTTTTAATGCCAATCTGTTCTTGATGTATTTACAAAGTACTCAAGATATAGCTCATAATCTAGGGGTAACTCAAAAACAAATGTTTTATTGATATATGATAAGATTCAAAGAAAAACAACATTCATTAAAAGAGTTGTAAGAATATTGACCCTACATAAAGACCAAGACTTGGATACAATTGCAACTTGATTATAAGTTTCAATGTTTCATTCATGCTTTCAGTCATGAATGAAGCATGGAAACAAAAATAATAAATTAGGAACAATCAAAACATCTTCTTTACAACCGAGTAGTCACCCTCAAATAGAAATATTTACATGACGAAGTGTAGGTAGCTACATAAATTGTTATTTGTCACTTTAAAAGGAAAAAATTGTGTAGGGCTGCCAATAGTACCGTATCTTCGAAGTGAGAGATCTACCTTCATGTGTCCTCTTGTTTTGGATGGTCGATATTTACTTTGGGAGTTAGGGCTTCGGGAGATTTCTTCTACTTGCTCGTGAAATCCTCCGAAGTGCCGAATTTCCAAAGTGTGAGATCTGTCGATGTGTGTCCTCAGCCTTCAATGGCTAATATTTACTTCAAGTCTTCGGGACTTCTGGACGTTTGGATGGAAATCTCTCGAAGTAACTTTCTTCTGGTTGACCTGGCAGCCTGGTGTCACTTCGAGACTTCAACTCTTCAGGACTTCGGGATGTTTGGATGGAAATATCTCGAAGTCACTTTCTCCCGGTTGACGTGGAAGCCTCTCTTTACTTCGAGACTTCAAGACTCTGGGGATTTTGTCTAGTCGTTAATCCTTACATGACTTTTAAATTATGACTGTTTGAGTGATGCTAATCTAAACTGCACATGGGATCTCCACCATTGAAAATCGAACTTGCTTGTTTGCTTGTATTTCAAGATCGAAATGGACTGATCTGAAAGATGTATTTTTCTCATGGCCTTTCCCTGTGCATACAACATACTTGACTGGCCTAAATTTATCAACCATAAGAGGAAAAACTTATAAGAAGGTATGTAGAAAAGAGAGTGACTCGGTCGAGGTGTAGACACAGGTTTTAACAATGACTATACTTGACCCATGACAAATTTATGTGCTAACATTGGCTCCATAGGGGATGGCATGCTCCTTATGAGCTTCCAATAACAAGCAGCTTCAATGTCTTATCGTAGGGATATGGGGTCACTTATTTAAAAACTAAAAGCAAACTGAAAACTAAAAATCTCACCCACGAGCTTATTTGTATACAAGATCCTACTCTGACTGACTTTTACAATAGGTTAGGTGACAACAAACTTCCACCAGAGCCACTCAAGTAACTTCTGAAGGATCAGATCATGTCACTAAGAGGGGGGTAGTGAATCAGTGACACAACAATTATATCAATTTTTCATTTATTAATGCAAATATAATTTTAACACAATATTTTATCATGGAAACCAAATGGGAAAACCACAAACTCTTTTCTATTAACTCCAAAATTTGTTTTACATGTTACATTGAAGGAATATGTACTTCCTTTTTTATCGGCACCAACGGATCAGGATGCACCCACACCCTAGTTTACTAGCACCAACTGGTAGGAGGCTACAACCCCCTATTTAGTCAGCTACAACTAACAATGAAGCACCAACTCCCTCTACAGGCACCAACCTGCCCTTGCACCACCCAACCACCCTTAATGCATAGATATTAGCTATTCTTCCTAGAATCAACTTCAGCTTTTGATCTTTTGATCTGGACTGCAGAGACACACTTCTTCTCAACACTCTTCCATGATTATATACTCTTCAAATGGTGTGAGTGTGACACAACTGTGTCCCTTCATTTCGACCATCACGCCTCTTCGATTAATCAATCTTAATTATTGTTTATTTATTTTACCATGAAGGTTTTTCATAAATTGATCACAGTCATGGATCAATTTAATCCTTTATACTCGATCACGAATCTCAGTTATATTCATAGAGACCAGATTCTATGGAGGCTCTTCCTTCAAACCATCACATATGACCGTGCATTACAGAACCACGAGTTTTACCAACTATAGTGACATATTATAATTTCCTTTTAAAACTCTTATAGCATATGACCATTAGTGGTGACCTCATGTTAGGCAATACGAACGCTTGAGCATTTATATATTTCAATGGTCATGATTCGATCTTCTGATGAGATGGATGGCTAACATAATTTTGGCACTTTTCCCTTCGGTTCTTTGTGACTTCCAACATTTCAAATCTACCGAATACAATATCGCCGAAAAGATTGGACGACTCAATTACATCTCAGAACCAGATCAATGGTTATAGTTGATCCTTACATCTCTCCTTTCATTCCTTGATCCGACGGCTAGGACTTAATCAGGCGTTTGATATGGATGACCATAATTTACTATGGGTCTCCTTTCATTCCTTGATCTGATGGCTAGGACTTAATCAGGCATTGAGATGGATGGCCATCATTTACTCCAGGTCTCTAGACTCTGAAGATATCAAATCTCAAACTACTTCTCTCCTTTGTATGTCAATCTTCCAGAGATGACAATATAATGATGTGTGTCCCTTTCGGATCAAAGGTCGAGATCCTTTCACATCTCCGGGCTTCAGAATTCTCAAGCCTCAACTCTCACTATAGTATAATCAATGGTTGAGAACACTCCCGGAGCAATCTTTCAGATTAGAGGACTTATGTCGGCTTCAGGACTTCGTTGTTCAGGACTTTCGATTCTCAAACCCTCATTTTCTCCTAGATCATTTCACCTAGAGTTCACGATCCAGTGACGTGTGCCCTCTTTAATCCAACAACTATCGTTCATTTTAGGACTTCAGCCTTCGAATCTTTAGCAACTTTGGCCTTCACGACTTTGACCCTATGTCCCTTCGGCACTTTGGCCCTTCGGCACTTCGGCCCTTCACAACTTCGGCCTTCGGGACTTCATAAATCTTGTCATTTGTTTGGTGGTGAAATTCTCGAAGTAAAACTCTCGGTGTGACGTAACTCCTTACGTCACTTGATGACATGTCTCTAGTCTAGTAGCTTCCACGCGTCACTTAGTTTCATGATTTTCATGTAGATGATATGCTGCTTCAGCTTGACACTTGTCGTTCTATGACTGTGCCACATGTCCTTGCTGATGTGGTATGTCACAGTTTCTTTCTGACGTCGACGTAGATCTCTCGATGTGACACATGTTCATCTCCTTGATCTAATGATCAAGATAGTATCGATGGGTATCTCATATCGACGGTCTGAGATCTGTCTGTGATTCAACGGTCCAGATTTCATCAGGACTTCACATTTCGCGATGTCGGAGGTTGGAGCACCTCCTTTCTTCGATTCCTGATTTCCTGATATCCGCTCACATCGGATCTATGGTCCATGACTCTCCATGATCCAATGGTCCAAATTTCATTGAGATTTCACATTTCACAATGTCGAAGGTTAGACCACCTCCTTTCTTCGATTCTCGGTTTCCTGATATCCGCTTATGTCGAATCGATAGTCATGATTTAATCTGACTTAAACTGGTCATTTTTCTGATCAACCACAGTCATTGACCTTTGAAGCTATGTGATCTAATGATCTATATGTATTGCAGGTTTGTAACTAGAGAGTGGTTTAATTCTTCTTTCTCTCTCTGCAATTCCTTCATGTCGTTGATGGATTGCAGATCCGACGGTCACGATCTTCCAACGGTCCTCAAGCCCATGGTCACTCACATGACCGATGCGCATTATATTAGACGATAAACATGAACAACCTCTTGATCGAACGACTACTAAGGCTTATCACTCTGATCGAATGGCTGTTGGGCTTACGCTTTTCCTTCCGATTTTTTATCTCTATGTTTTGCTAACCCTCCTAAGATTTTATCATACGAATATTGTTGATCCTATCATGATCAACAATAATCACAAATTTCTTCATCCTTAAGGTGATGTTCTTCTGTTGATTCTTTTTCTTCCTGAGATTAACCTTGTTTCTCTACTTACTATGACTGTTGGCATCAATGACAACACATGAATGAAAATTTTTCCAACAATCTCCCCCTTTGTCGTTGAGGGAAACACACCAACTTCATACACAATCTCCCCCTGTGGTGATGCTTCGTCCCTCTGAAATTACTCCCCCCCTTTGGCATCAATGGCAAAGGGTTTATTCTCCTATGAATTGTTTGTATAAATACTGCTCTGACGACTAGTAACTCCTCCTGCAATCAACATTTTTCTGTCATAAATAAATGACTCCTTCTGATGTTGATTTCTATCTCCCCCTAAATAGTTGCCAACTAATGCGTTATTTTCTTGAGATATTTAGGTAGGAATAAGGATTACTCCAAATTTTTGCCTGATATATTCAAATACATCTCTGTTTAAGGGTTTTGTAAAAATATCTGCCACCTGTTCTTGTCTTGGAACATATTCCAATTTAATGTTCTTGTTTTCAGCCTTATCTCTTAGATAGTGGTACTTTATGGGAATGTGTTTCAATTTTGAGTGTTGGACAGGGTTCTTAGAGAGACTTATCGCACTTGTATTATCATAGTGGATAGTTATAGGTTCTTCAAATACTTTTTTGATGTCTTGTAGAGTTTGTTTCATCCATTCCACTTGTGTGCAATATTCTACTGCTGCAATATACTCAACTTCAGTGCTAGACAAATAAATTGAGGAATATTTCTTTCTTATCCAAGAAACCAATGATTCTTTTTACATCTTGAACATGGCTCTCCTTTGGTGCTGCTTGGAATCTAGCCACCATCCCAACAACTTTCTTGACATTAGGTGTGGAAGTTGTTACATAGAGGAAACTACCAATCATCAATCTGTAATGTTTTGGATCTACAACTTTGGACTCATCATCCTTGCTTAGTTTGCATCCAACTGTCATAGGTGTACTAATAGGTTTACAATCCTCTAACTGGAATCTCTTAAGAATATTCTTAACATACCTAGAGTGATCTATAAAGACACCTCTTTTGGACTGAATTATTTGTAATCCAACAAAAAAATTTAGTTCGCCAAGCAAGGACATTTCAAATTCTTGCTGCATCATCCTAGAAAACTCCTTACTCATTTTATCATCATCACTGCCAAAGATAATATCATCAACATATACTTCCACAATAATCATGTTATTACTATCAAATTTACAATAAAGATTGTTGTCTGTTGATCCCCTTTTTAGGCCCTACTTTTGTTAGTAAGAATCTAGCCTTGCATACCATGCTCTAGGTGCTTTTTTTAGCCCATAGAGTGATTTCTTTAGTTTACAGACATAGTCTCCTTTGTTGGAGAATTGGAACCCTTCTGGTTGCTCAATATAAACTTCCTCTTCTAAACTTCCATTGATAAATGCTGACTTGGCATCCATTTGGTACACTTTAAATTTTTTGTAGCTGGAGAAAGCTAAAAACATCCTAATTGCTTCTAATCTAGCCACATGTGAAAATGTTTCTTCATAGTCTACTCCTTCAACCTAAGCATACCTTTTTCATACTAATATGGCTTTGTTCCTGATTACTTTCCCATCTTCATTCATTTTATTCTTATATACCCATTTAGTTCCAATGACATTTTTATCTTTTGGTCTTGGAACTAGTTCCCAAGTTTGATTTTTTTCAATTTCGTCCAATTCTTCATTCATAGATTTGATCCAATTATCATCTTTACATGCCTCTTTGATTGATCTAGGCTCAACATGTGACAACAATAATATTTCTCTTTGATATAGAAGTTGTCTTCTTGTGTACACTCCATCATTCATATCTCCAATAATCAGTTCTTCGGGATGATTCTTTTGAGTAATTCTTGAGGGTGTATTTGTATCTCTTCTTGGGAATTCTTCTCTTATCTCTCCATATTGACTATCTTCATCGCTTTCACTAGTATCAATATCATTCTCTTCCCTTTATTTTTCATTCTCTTCTACTTCTTCTACTTGTGTGTTGATTGTCTCATCATCATCTTCATCTTCATTTTCAGGTATGGTTTCTTGATTTTTTATCTTTATCATTTTTAGGTCATCCACCTTGACATCTGCACTCTCAACAATATTATGTGATCTAATATTGTAGCATCTATATGCCTTTTTGTTTGAAGCACATCCAAGAAACATACCTTCATCAGATCTGGCATCAAATTTTCCAGGACTCTCATCTAGTCTTTTGATGTAGCATTTACTTCCAAAGACCTTGAAGTATTTTACTCATGGAGCTCTTACAAACCATAGTTCATAAGGGGTATTATCATTATTAACCTTGAGTTGACCTCTGTTCAATATGTATACTATTGTGCTTACATATTCCCTCCAATATCCATCTGACAATTTTTCTTCATTGAGCATAGTCCTTGCAGCCTCCTGAACTGTTCTATTCTTTCTCTCAGTAATCCTGTTTTGTTGAGGTGTTATTGCAGTAGAGAATTGTCCTTTTATTCCATTTGTTTCACAGAAGAGATCAAACTTTTTTGACGTGAATTCAACACCATTGTCTGATCTAAGACATTTGGTTTTTGTCCCCTTTTCATTTTCAACAAGAGTTTTAAAGGCTTTGAATTTTTTGAGTGCTTCTGATTTTTCTTTGAGAAAACATATCCAACCCATTCTAGTAAAATAATCAATGAAAAACATAAAGTAAGACTCTCCTTGTAAACTCTTAGTTCTCATAGGTCCACATAGGTCAGTGTGAACAAGCTCTAACGGTTTAGAGGTTGTGTATTCTTTTTCCTTGAACCTTATTCTAGTTTGCTTCCCTAGTTGACAGTGTCTACACATAACATTTGAGGGTTTTATGATCTTTGTCAAATTTCTTACTGCACCAAGGTTGCTGACTTTCACAATATTGTCAAGTTAATATGCCCCAACCTTCTATTCCATAGACAACTTTCATCTACTAAATTTATATGACACTCCTCATTCAATTTTTCATCTAGTATATATATATTTTCAGGAGTTCTAGAAGCAGTACCAACTAATTTTCCCGTGTCTTCTCTCCTAATCTCACATTTTTGGGAATCAAAGATGCATAAGTGCCCCTGATCACAGGTTTTACTGACGCTTAGTAAACTAGGCTTCAGTTTATCGACAAGTAGTACATTTCTGGCTTTGTCTTTTCCCAATCTCACAGTTCCTTTCCCATGTATGTTACTTGAAGCATTATCACCAAATGTAACTTTACCTTTTTGTTTCTTTAAGTATAAAAACTTGTCCTTGTTACCTGTCATATGTTTTGAGCACCCACTGTCAACATACCATAGATCCTTTTTATCTTGAGTTTTTAGGGAAATAAGACATTCCTTTTTTGATGTTTTTTCTCTCCAAAGTTTATTTTGCTCTCTAATGAACTTTGGTTGTTCTGAGACTTCCATTAATTTGCAATTAATGGCCTTATGTCCATGGTTATGACATCTAAAGCATTGTAAGTCCCCTTATTGTAGAGGTGCAAAGGAGTTATAATTTCTGGTTTTAACTCGATTTGCAGCTTGTTTATCCTTAAGGATGTAGTTCTTAACCTTCATATTTTTGTTTCTATATGCTCTACAATTTATATCTTTGTGTCCGAAATTAGAGCATGCAAAAACCAAGGGAAATGCGAGTATACATGTTTTGATAAAAAAAAATGGTATTGTATTGTCTTACTTCTTGATGGGTGGAAGTAATTTTATGGAGTTCTGATCATAACTTATCTTCTCTTCATTTTTATTATTGAATGTATTGAGGAGAGCATATGCATAAGATTTTGAGTTAACATGACTTTCCTTTTGAGAATAACCTATTCCATTTTTATTACCTGAACCCCTTTGTGTGGTAATAATCTTATCTAATATTTTAGATCTACTTTCAGATTTTGTTTGACTGATTTTTGCATCCAGTTCCTTTTTTAGATGAATTATTTCTGCCTCCATTTTTTCACAAGTTATTTGTTTTTCCTTAAGAGACTTTTCCAGACTTTCTTCGATCTTATTTTCTTCTAAGATTTGTTTTTTCAGGTTTCTCATGACTTTTTCCATCTCCTTTTCTTCTTGTTCATGTTTTTCCTTTTGTTCAACTACAAAAAAATTTAGTTGTCTATATCTGGTTTTGTACTTTCTTAATTCATCCAGGGCACTAAGAAGTTCTTCCTCCATATTAACTTCTGCTTCATCTTCTAACTCTTTCTCATGTTCAATTTTTTCTATCTTATTAGATTCTTCAATACCTAATAAAAGGACTTCATCATCATCAGATTCATTGTTGTCACTAGACTTTGACAAACTATTGTTTTCTTCTTTTGAATAAAAAATATTTTTCTCTTTGTAAATTTTTTTCTTGTAGTTGGGTTTTTCCTTCTTCTTGTATTGATTATTTTTATTTTCTTCATCTTCAGGGTCCTCTTTGGGATAGGGACACTTGGATGAAAAATGACCAACTTTTCCACAGTTAAAACATTTGAAAGGAAGCTTGCCTTTGTACTTCCCTGATCCTTTCTGAAGTTTTCTAATGAAATTGGCTTCTTCCACATTAGATTCTTCATGATGGCTGGATTGAGGTTTTTTCTTCTGATTTATCTTTGTCTTGGATGCTTTGAAAGTTGTTTCATCTTTTGCTAATTTATCATGCCCTATTCTAATTTCATATTCTGTAAAGATTCCATGGAGATGATCAACTATGAGTGTGTTTAGATCGGATCTATCTTCAATTGAAGAAATATTTGCATCATATCACATAGGTAATGACCTTAATTTTTTTTCACAATGGGTTTATCTCTAATTTCTTCTCCTGCCACTCTAATTGAGTTAACCACTTCATCTACCCTATGAAAGTACTCATCAATATTTTCTTCTTCTTTCATTTTTAGATTTTCAAATTGAGTTCTATAGGTCTGCAGTTTGGCTTCCTTGACTTTGTCATCTCCTTCATATACAACTTCCAATTTGTCCCAAATTTCTTTGGCCGATTTGCAATGCATAAATTTCACACATATAGAATTAGTCAACCCTGTTAAAATTCCATTAACTGCTCTTGAATTGTCATTACATATTTTCTTTCCTGCAGTGTCTTTGGGTGGAGTAGTTTAAGTTTTAAACCTATGAAGTAAAACAATGCATATAGATTCTTAAGAAAAACAAAATTTAATCAATGGTTCATACACAGAGTACACAAATATTTTATACTGGAAACCCTCAACCGAGAAAACCTTTCTTATATTCATCATTGAATTTAGCCATTCACCATACAAGATAAACAATTTTTCTAGGTATTTCATAGATACCAAAACCCTAATCCCTTAATACGAGATTAATTTAGTAAACCACTAAAAATAGAAAAATCTGCTAAAAATAGCAAAAACCGCCCAAAAAAATATTTCGGGGTGCTGCCCCGAATGCTGGGTGTAACCAGGAGGGGCATACTTTCCCCCCCCTGGGACCCCCCTAGGAAAGCTCCTAGTGCACACGACACATAGAGCACTACTAGAGGGATCGTCAGACGCAGTTGTCGAACTTGACGCACCCACACACACACATGCAAAGAATATAACACATACCCAACAAGTAGTTGGTGCGGTGTAAACATGTACAACATATTGCCAGATATCAAAACCAATAGATAACAAGAAGTTTTTCATTCTTATTTTCCACAAATAATAGCCTCCTCCATTGAACAATGGTTCTTTATTGTTAGACATTCCCTCTTTTTGATCCATCTTCAGGATCTACCTTCAAGTTTGTTAGATTGTGCTGAAGGAGCCTGCTCTGATACCAATTGAAGGATCAGATCCTGTCACTGAAAGGGGGGGGGGTGAATCAGTGACACAAAAATTATATCAATTTTTCATTTATTAATGCAAACATAATTTTAACATAGTATTTTATCGTGGAACCCAAATGGGAAAACCGCAAACTCTTTTCTATTAAATGAAAAATTTGTTTTACATGTTACATTGAAGAAATATGTACTTCCTTTTTTATTAGCACCAACTGATCAGGATGCACCCACACCCTAGTTTACCAGCACCAACTAGTAGGAGGCTACAACCCCCTGTTTAGTCAACTTAAACTGACAAGGAAGCACCAACTCCCTCTGTAGGCACCAACCTACCCTTGCACCACCCAACCACCCTTAATGCATAGGTATTAGCTTTTCTTCCTAGAATCAACTTCAACTTCTGATCTTCTTATCTAGACTATAGAGACACACTTATTCTCAAAACTCTTTGATGCTTATATACTCTTCAAATGGTGTGAGTGTGACACAATTGTGTCCCTTCATTTCGACGTTCGCGCCTCTTCAATTAATCAATCTTAATTACTGTTTATTTATTTTACCATGAAGGTTTTTCATAAATTGATCACCCTCATGGATCATGTTAATCCTTTATACTCGATCATGAATCTCAGTTATATTCACAGAGACCAGATTATGTGGAGGTGCTTCCTTCAAACCATCACATATGACCATGCGTTACGGAACCATGAGTTTTACTAACTATAGCGACATATTATAATTTCCTTTTAAAACTCTTATAGAATATGACCATCTGTAGTGACCTCATGTTAGGCGAGACGATCGCTTGAGCATTTATCTATTTCAACAGTCACGATTCAATCTTTTGATGAGATGGACAACTAATGGAATTTCAACACTTTTCCCTTCGGGTCTTCGTGACTTTAAACATTTCAAATCTCCCAAATACGATATCATCGAAAATACCAGACGACTCAATTACATCTCAAAACTGGATCAATGGTTTTAGTTGATCCTTACATATCTCATTTCATTCCTTGATCTGATGGCCAAGACTTAATCATGCGTTTCAGATGGATGGTCGTCATTTACTCCGGGTCTCATTTAATTCCTTGATCCGACAACCTGGACTTAATCAGGCGTTGAGATGGATGGACATCATTTACTTCAGGTCTCTNCAATCTTCCAGAGCTGACAATCTAATGATGCATGTCCCTTTTGGATCAACGGTCAAGATCCTTTTGCGTCTCTGAGCTTCAGAATTCTCAATCCTTAACTTTCATTGTAGTATAATCAATGGTTGAGAACATTCCCAGAGCGATCTTTCAGATCGGATGACTTATGTCCACTTTGGGACTTCGGCGTTCGGGACTTTCAAATCTCAAACTCTCGTTTTCTCCCGAAGCATTTCACCCAGAGTTCACAATCCAACGACGCATGTCCTGTTTAATCCAATGACTATCATTTATTTCGGGATTTCATCCTTCATCTCTTTAGAAACTTCAACCTTCGCAAATTCGGCCCTATGGCCCTTCAACACTTCGACCCTTTGGCACTTTGACCCTTCGCAACTTCGGCCTTCAGGACTTTAGAACTCTTGTCATTTGTTTGGTGGTGAAACTCCTGAAGTAAAACTCTCGGTGTGATGTAAATTATTATGTCACTTGATGATGTGTCACTAGTCGAGTATCTGCCACTTGTCACTCTGATTCATGAATTTCACGTAGCTGATATGTTGATTCAGCTTGACACTTGTCATTCTCTGACTGTGCCACGTGTCCTTGTTGACGTAGACTGCTCACGTGGTCTGTCACAGTTTCTTACTAACATCGACATAGATCTCTCGATGTGAAACATGTTCATATCCTTGATCTAACAATTAGGATAGTATCGAAGGGTATCTTAGATCGACGACCTAAGATTTGTCTGTGATTCAATGGTCCAGATTTCATTGGGACTTGACGTTTCGTGATGTCAGAGGTTGGAGCACCTCCTTTCTTCGATTCCTGATTTCCTGATATTTTCTCACGTCGAATCGACGGTACACGACTCTCCATGATCCAACGGTCCATATTTCATCGGGATTTCTCATTTCGTGATGTCGGAGGTTAGAGGACCTCCTTTCTTCGATTCTCGATTTCTCGATATCCACTTATGTCGGATTGATGGACACAATTTAATATGACTTAAACTGGTCGTTTGTTGGATCAACCATAGTCATTGACCTTTGAAGCTGTGTGATTTGACGATCTAGACGGATTGTGGGTTTGTAACAAGCGAGTGGTTTAGTTTTTCTTTCACTCTCCGCAATCCATTCCTGTCGTTGATGGCTTGCAGATCTGACGGTCACGATCTTCCAACGGTCCTCAAGCCCATCACCACTCACATGACCAATGTGCATTATATTAGACGATCAAATGGTCATCCTCTTGATCGAATGGATGCAGAGGCTTCTCACTCTAATCGGATGGCTGATGAGCTTACGATTTTCCTTTCGAGTTTTGATCTCTATGTTTTTCTAACCCTCCTGAGCCTTTATCATAGGAATATTGTTGATCCTATCGTGATCAACAATAATCACAAATTTCTTCAGCCTTAAGGTGATGTTCTTCTTTCGATTATTTTTCTTCCTGAGATTAACCTTGCTGCTCTGCTTACTATGACTATTGACATCAATGACAACACATGAATGACAATCTGTCCAACAACTTCCTAACAGAAAAATTTCTTATGCAACCACTGATCAGCAAGAGACAATAAAACTGTGACAACAAATTAATTACATTCTTCAGATTACCTCCCAATGTCGAAGGTATGACAAATCTTGAAGGCTACAATACATTGAGGAAATGAAACTCCATGTACTCCCCTATAAGGTCATAGAATAGGTGATAAGACTTACTGGGTTGATAACAGAAAAATTGCTCTGCTTTATAGCTTCTCACATATGGTTGAATGTCTATTTCAAGTACATTTGAATGAATGGACGATGTAGGTTGTTGATTCACTTTCCTTTTATCTTCACTGAAAACATCTACTAGCTGATTGCAAGAAATCTCCTCATATATATCAATGAATGGATGTTTCTCTTTAACATGCTTCTTTGGGTAATGGTTTTCACTTTCATTAGAAGGTTGGATGCTAATGATATTTTCTTCCAGGACAAAAAATACCTCATCATATTCATTGATGTCTTCATAATGATCAAATAATGGAGGAGTCTTGAATGACATATCAAGAGATATTTTCTGCCCAACATGAGAAAAATATTCTTCATTGTTAAAAACATGTTGCCTTTCAAGATTCAATTCAGGAATCAATATCTTATCATCACCATATGATTCAAGGATAGGCTGCTCATATCTAGATCTTTTAGAGACAGGGTTGTAAAGAGTATCAACTTCCAGAACAGACTCAACTTCTGCATTTTCCTTATTAAAACAACAAACAAAATTTTAATCTGATGTAGATGAACATGGAAGAGAAAGAGTTGATTCCTCATCCAAGGAATATTCTTCATTATCACATCCTTCATAACAATCAATTATGTCCTGAACAGAGTCTTTATACTCCTCACAACAACTATGACAAATTAACTCAGAGGAATAAAACTTTTGACAATGAATATTGAAAGCACCATGAAACTCTTTGAGTGAAGAAATGATAGAAGGTTCAAGAGAATGATACCAAATACGAAAATATCCTTGAAGAGAGTACATAAATAGCTTCATACATATGTCTTCATGTTGGATTTCAAGTTGTTTCATCAAAGCATGAAATTCCAGAACATGCTCAATAGGGTTGTCATTCTCACCTTCATAAAATCTTGGCAGCATATCTTTCCATTCATCAATTTGAGTCATAGGATGTGGATAACCAACTATGGATGAAAAATTGAGTGGGGAAAACCTCATGGCCAGGATAAACTCCATATCCATTTAACTTGTCTCAAACCAGTGGAGTCTTGAATAGATTTCTGAACAATGGAGTCACCATGGTGAGAATGAGCAGTCAAAACAATGTGTCCATATTCAGTTCACCATATGAAACTGGATCTCTTCATTTTCGTTATCCCAGGGAAGATATATTCACTTTTGTCCCCAACAATGGCTCCATTAATGTTATCACTAAGAGTCACCCTCAAACTGCAAGAGGATATGCCTAGTACCCATCAAAATGTAAATGTATTGAAATGGTTTGAATAGGTGGATCAAAAAGACTTTAAAGAAAGGAAAAGACAACATATATCACTTCAGATCAGTGATGGACCATTGGGATATGGAGTCATAAATAGTCTTCTCAATGAAGGCATTTAATCTCATTATTAGACAAAATGTTTATATAATGATGAAGAAAAGAATAGGAGAATAACATAAAGACGAATGTTCGCTAAGCAAAGATACTCTCTATAAAGAGAATTTATATGTGTCTGAACAGTAAAAAATGATAAATAGGTAATCTTATAGCAGATCCTCTACCGCATCAGGAATCTATCAATCAGAGGAAAATTTTAATCTTTAAAATCTGCAATACGTTCAAACAAGATGAAGAATAGAACAAAGAACATAGAAGAAAAATCTGATGAAACAACTCATTTGAATCTTCAATAACAATACAATTTACAGCTACATGCCCCTCCACC
The DNA here is from genome assembly GCA_032191745.1 of Picea mariana. Lineage (NCBI taxonomy): Eukaryota > Viridiplantae > Streptophyta > Pinopsida > Pinales > Pinaceae > Picea > Picea mariana. The sequence goes on along the minus strand of JASDQU010373819.1, from coordinate 86,899 downwards.
TTACAAATTGAAATATACAATCATAAACATTTCTCAAAACTTCCTTCGGTCTTGGGCAGAACCCCCCTCCTGCTAGAAATATCATTCATATGATGTATTTATAATCAAAATAGTCGACATGTCTTGCTTATTGGGCACCTCCTTTCCAGTGTCATGTGTATTCTCCTGACTGTCCTATTCCTTCTGTCAGAAGGAAACCCTGGTCAGTATGGGCGTCCAAGAGAAGATTTCCTCTGTGGTACTTCGGGCTGACAATTTTATGTCTCCTTGGCTAGACCCCCCATGCTTCCATTTAAGGGGGGAGTTGATTGTTCAACCACCATTCCTTCTTTCATTAACTAACTTCTCCTTGGGATCAGGATGAGGCCTTATGCCTAGCTTGTTTCCACACATTTCTCTTGTAATGGGCCCTATATAAGCACATGATTGCTAAAGTTTCCAAGGGTAGTTTCGGTCCACACCGCTTCAAACCCTACAATTCACCACCAACTGCCATGTACCTCTTCCATTATACCATGGTTTCAATTGCGGGACTGCTCTATAATTTCAATGTTTAAGCATGTTCTATCCTTGCAATAAAATGTGGTCGTCAATCTACTGCAATATATGATTTGGGAAAGCCCTACTTTTGCGCTTGGAGCTTTGAATGTTGAGCAAGAATATCTCTCAAAGTACTTTCTTTCTATTGACATGGAAACCTCTCATTACTTCAGGACTTTAGGCTTCAGGCGCTTAGATGTTGAAGGTTTCAATTTCTCGGAATGGTTGAATAACATAATTATTTCAAAGATCCACGATCCTCCTTGATTTGAGATCAATGGTCCACAATTACTTTAGGAGTTTGGGCTTCGAGCCTTTTCAGTGCATAGCTCCTACAATCCTCTAGAGTGTCATATCTTTGAAGTGAGAGATTTTCCTCCACGTGTCCTCTTGTGTTAGATGATGGAGATTCACTTCGAGAGTTCAGGCTTTGGAAGCTTTCGTCTACTTGCTCACGCAATCCTCTAAAGTGCCGAATTTTCAAAGTGTGATATCTGTCGACGTGTGTCCTCAACCTTCAATGGATCAGATTTACTTCGGGACTTCGGTACTTCTAGACGTTTAGATGGAAATATCCTGAAGTAACTTTATTCTGGTTGACATGGCAACCTCTCATCACTTCGGGACTTCGAAACTTCAGCTCTTTGAGACTCCAAGATGTTTGGATGGAAATATCTCAAAGTCACTTTATCTCGGTTGATGTGGAAACCTCTCATTACTTTAGGACTTCGGGACTCTGGGGCTTCTGTCTAGTCATTAATCCTTGCACGACATATAAATTCTGACTGTCTGAGAGTTGCTAATCTGAACTGCACATGGAATATCCACCATTGAAAATTGAACCTGCTTGTTTTCTTGTATTTCGAGCTCTAAATGTACTTCTATGAAAGATGTATTTTTCTCATGGCTTTTCCCTACGCATACAACATACTTGACCAGCCTGACTTTATCAACCAGAAGAGGAAAACATTATTGGAAGGTATGTAGAAAAGAGGGAGAATCGATTGAGGTGTAGACACAGGTTTTAACAATAACTATACATGACCCATGACAACTTTGTGTGCTAACACTATATGGATGTGAATTCCTGGGATGCAGTATCTCTCGTGAATCCTGGAGAAAGATAAAGAAAATCCAAAAGAATTTTTTAACATATAATATCAAAATTAAAGGAAATATTCCCTATCCCATCCTCCTCTTAGAGGAAAGTCTTCCCCCCATTGAGATAACTACTATGACTAGATACCTAATGTATAAGGACAATTTAAACAACATGCAAGACAAGAGGCTTCTGAAAATTACTTCAAAATCTAGTCATAACCGCATTCGACTCAAGCGGGGATGGCATAAATATGCCCAGTCTTGGATACACCATTGGGGAGTCATGGAAGAGAACATTTTTCATAATAAGGATACTATTAAAAATACCATTAAATCAAAATTTAAGGAGAAAATGTGGTGTGGGAAAAAGTTAGAGAAAAAAATAAATTTAAGGTAATATAAGGATGTGATCAACCCTAATCTAGAAGATCAAAATTATCTCTCTCTCTTTTGACAAGTGTAAACAAAAAAATAAGCATTTCTAAGATAAGAACAAATTCTCATGAGCTCCATAGTGAAATTGGGCATTTCTCAATTCCTAAAATTCCATGGGATGAAACAATGTGTCACCTTTGTGACACTAATAAGGTTGAAGATGAAAATCACTTTCTCATAGATTGTCCAGCCTATACCCAGATTAGATCTCAATTTCAAAATATTTGTCACACTACCAACCTTCCTAACCTTTTAACTCAACAAAACTATGGCGATCTTGGAAGGATTCTCTTAATTCTTTTCGAGCACATAAACAAATTCTAAATAATTTCAAGTAATCCCTTACCCTCTTAAGGTATGATAGGACAATTCGGTATCAGTGGAAATTAATCATCATCATCATCATCATCATCATCACTAAGAGGCATCCTAGAAATGAGTGTCATATAGGCCTTATAAATGTTTTTGGTATTTGTGAAGAAAATCTTCCAACTAACAAATTTCCTTCTTTTCCAGAATTGAAATCTACAGTTCAAGGAGCAGAGGAGAATGTGGAATCACTATACTTCATCAATCAGAGGAGGCCTATAGAACCAAGAACCTTCCAAACAGGTTTGAATTTCAATCCTACTCAAAATTTTAGTGCATATAATACTCAAATGTCTTCTCAACCATGGTATAATCCCAATCCATCTCCTTGGACAAATCCAAATCCATGGCAATATCAAGAACCACCAATTCCTCCTCCACATAAATCATTTCATATCATTCCACAAAATTAAAACCCCCAATGGATTCAACTTCTACAAGGATTTTAGCCACAGAAGTTTTAGCAACCAACATTAATGCCTCCTCCCCCTCAACCAAATAACACTACTCAAAATATTTTTCCTCTTAAACAACCTCAACTACCTTACCTACCTACTCCAAATCCAAATAACAAGTAGGTTCAACCTGTGTACAACAATGAAACAACTTATCAGACTTATTCTTTGGAAGTATAAGAAATTAATCTTAGATTAGGAAAAATATTACGACAACAACCCAAGCTCTTAAAATATGTATAATCTGAGAAATGAGATATTACCTCAGCCTAACCAAAAACTCATCCTTATCCTGAAATATTAAATGAAAAGAAAACTTATACATCTGAAGATAAATAACTTTTAGTAGAACTCAAGATTTTGTTTATAAAGATACCTATATTGCAAGCCCTCAAGGATGTGCCCATTTTCAATATATTTATCAAAGAAGAGTGCATCATAAGGCCAAGGAGAAAAAAAAAAGATGCCCCCACCATAAATGTTATAGGAAAACTAGTTGACCTTATGATGGGAAAGTTAATTGTACCTAAGTACTTGGATCTAGGAATCCCTTTAGTGAATGTTCACATCAAAAACACCTTGATATAAAATACTGTTGTATATTTAGGGGCTTCCATTAATTTTATGACCAAATATACTATTTTAAAACTCGACCTTCAAGGATTCTTGAGAGATACCCCCAATGTCCTTCAACTTGGAGATAGATCGACAATCAAACCTGAAGGGGTGTTGGAATATATAATAATATATATTGGTTCTTGGGAATATCCTACTAACTTCTTAGTCCTTCAAACCAAGTCTCATTTCAATGGGTATCCTTTCATTTTTGGGAGGCCTTGGTTGGCCACATCAGATGCATACATTAGTTGTAGGGTAGGAAACATGACTACAACTGATCGCCTATCCCAAAAATAGATTGCTCTTTATCCTCTTACCCAATATTTGATAACAAAAAACCTTCCTATGTGGGTAGAAGAAGAATTATATATGACCAAAACAACTACCTATCACATCTACACTATCAACACATCCTTGGCTAGTAGCAAAATTGATGAGGACACCTTCCTTGAAAATTTTCTGCAAAACCAGTATCCAACTGATGTGAAAATAGAGGGAATAAATGATGAAATTGGATCCAAAATTTCTATTGGAAATAAAAAATAATTATGGACAGGCTTATTCACTACTAATATTGAAGTCACTTCTATCAAAACTATAGATATCAACCCTGCAAAAACAGTCAAAATCAATACTAGAATTACCAACCATCAAGAACAAAAATTATTAGATGTGTTTAAAAGAAAAATTGAAGATTTTGAATGGAAATATAAGGATAAGAAAGGAATCCATCCTTCCATTTGTCCTCACCATATTTACATCAAGGAGGACTACAAACTTGTTAGGAAGCACCAAAGAAGGATGAATCCTGCAATGAAATATATAGTTAAACAGGAACTACAAAAGTTGTTAGATGCTAGATTCATATATCCAATTTCAAATAATGAATGGGTCTCTCCTCTTATTATTCTTATGAAAAATAATGGGTAATGGAGGATATGTGTGGACTATAGAGAGCTAAACAAGGCTACAATAAAGGACCATTTTCCCTTACCCCTCATTGACTAAGTCTTGGATGTCTTCACTGGGAAAGAATAATTTTCATTCCTGGATGGATTTAGTGGATACAACCAAATTTAGATTAGTATCAAAGATCAGGAAAAAACAACCTTTACTTTTCCCCGGGGCACATTTTCTTACAAATTCTTACCATTTGGCATATGTAATTCCCCAGTCACTTTCCAAAGAGAAATACTCAACATCTTTTCAGAACTCATCCATGATAAAGTTGAGATCTATATGGATGACTTTACCCCTTATATGAATTCATTTGATGAGGGCTTATACAACCTATATGAAGTTCTCCAAATATGTAGAGAAATGAACCTATCCCTTAGAAAAGAAAAATTCAATATGATGATGAATGAAGGGATTGTGTTAGGACACCATCTTTCCTATAGAGGGATTAAATCAAACACAAATAAAGTCAAAATCATCACACTACTTCCTACCCCAATGAAACCAAAATATATAAAAAAAATTATTGGACATGCAGGATACTATAAGAGGTTCATCAAGGATTTAAGTAAGATAGATTATCCCCTTTTTAAACTTCCTATCCGAAGATGTAGATAATTATTGTACTCTAAACTGTCAACAAGCATTTGAAACAATAAAATAAAGACTTTCAATTTCTCTCATGCTACGAGGTCCCAATTGGGATATTCCATTTCATATTCATATTGAAGCATTAAATAAATATCTAGGAGCAGTATTGGGACAAGATGAAGATAACAAAACTTATACAGTTTATTTCATAAGTAAAAACTTAGCTGATGCATAGATAAACTACATTGTTACAGAAAAGAAACTTTTAGCCGTGGTTCATGCTCTCAATAAATCAAGACATTATGTTATAGGGTATAAGGTATTTTTACATACATACCATGATGCCATTACATACCCGATGAATAAAACTGACATCAATGGTAGAATGATTAGATGGTCTTGGTTATTACATCAATTTGATCTAACTATTCTTGATAAGCCTGACAAGCAAAATGTAGTTGTATATTTTTTGTCGAGGTTAATCATTCCTACTGAAGAAGGCATGATTGATGATCAGTTTCTAGATGAGCACCTATTTTCCATATCAACATAAACCCCCTGATTTGCTGACATAAAAAATTATCTGACAACAGGGAAGTTTCCTCAACATTTCCCCTACTGAGAAAGATTCAAGATTGTCCGAAAAAGCTCAGCCTATACTTGGGTAGTAGGTTATCTATTCAAACCTTTCCTAGACCAAGTCTTGAGAAGATGCATAAGAGTAGATGAGTTACATGATATCCTCCATTCTTTTCATGATGAACCATGTGGAGGACATTGTGTAGCAAAGAGAACAACCTACAAGATCTTACAAGTTGGAATTTATTGGCCAACCCTACACAGAGATGCTCAAAAATAAACTTGACACTATGATGAATGTTAAGGAATGGGGAAGCCTACAAAGAGGAATGAGATTCCTTTACAGCCTCAAGTATAATTGTAACCATTTGACAAGTGGGGCATGGAATTTATCGGCCTAATTGATCGACCATCAGGGTAGAAGAAACACATACTAGTATGCACTGACTATATAACCAAGTGGGATGAAGTAAAGGATATGAAGGATGCCATAGAATAGAATGTAGTTGCATTCCTCCAAGAATGCACATTCTCAAGGTTTAGTTATCCAAGAGAGAATATTCACAAATCAAGGACCCCATTTCACATCCATACTTATTGAGGAAATCATCAAGGAACACAACATCTGCCACAAGAAATCAACACCCTACCATCCACAAGAAAATGGAAAGGATGAAGTCACCAACCGAGAGGTGGAAAACATCTGCACCAAAACAATGAGCATTAACAAGAAAAACTGGTCAAAGAAACTTACATAAGAAACATGGGCATACAACATCACATGGAAAACTACTGCAGGGCTCACACCCTTTGAGTTAGTCTACAATAATAAATCCATTCTCCCTATTGAGTTTGGATACCATACATCAAGAGCAACAACTGAATTGAATATGGATTTACCATCAGTACAAAAATAAAGATCGAATACATTAAATGCTTTATATCAGTATAGAATGCAAGCACTCTTCAACATTGAAGTAGTGCATCAATAAGGAAAATAGTGGCATGATAAGAAAATAAAGCATGGGAAGTTCAAAGAAGGGAATTGGGCCCTCTTATATGATTCAATATTTAAGAACTTCAAGGGAAATTTCATGACTAGGTGGTTATGGCCCCACACCATTGAAAAATGCTATAATAATGGTTCAGTCTAGATTAAAACCATTGATGAAGATGGAATTCCATCGCTAGTAAATGTATTCATGCTAAAAGTTTACAATAAGACAATGACAAGGGAAGAGTTTACAACAACAATGAAGACACAAAATTTGGATGTGATTGATAGTAGGGATGATCTCAATCCATCCAAATAACAAGATATGTAAAACAAAGAAAAAAATAAAAATAAAATACTTGGATGAAAATCTCCCTGTGGCATCTAGGAAAAATATGTGGGTGAAAACCTCCAATGGAGGCAATCTCAGATATGAGAAATAAATAAATATCCTCATCAATAAAACCTCCCAGAGGCTTTATTTGGAAAGGAATTGGTGAAAACCAATGATGACACCTCCGCCTTGAGAAAAAGTAAAAAAAAAAAAAAAAGAGAAAAAAAAAGAAAAAAAAAATTAGAATACTAATATTTTTGTTTTTAAAGTACCCAAGGAGTCCATTTGTAGTAACCATCTACACAAGAAGAAAATCAACAAACAGTTAGCAACAAATCAATAAGGGCAGTAAGATTATTTCAGTTTATCTACACTTCTAATATCATCTTCCATACATCATACTTTCCATCATTTTCATTCATAAATCCTTTTTCCTTTTTTTTCATACATCAATAAAACTTTCCATATTCAACACTTTACATTTTTACCCCTTGTCTAAATAAAACTGATCTACAAGGTCATCCTATAGGATCATCCCTATAGGAACATTTTCAAAAATTACAAATATCATTTCAAAGGACAAGACCAACACTAGTAATATCATCACAACATTTATCAACCATGTTTGAATTAAATACAAGCATCAAGACAAACAAATTACAATTCTATAGGATACTCTACATCCTATAGAAAACATTACAGTACACAAAAATGCATTCCTATAGGATCCCCTATATCCTATAGAACACATAATAGCCACGATATCCAATATATTTTTCCAAGAAGAAGCCTTCAAAACCCATGTCAAAGTGGAAGTCTTCAACACCCATGTCAAATTGGAAGTCTTCAACACCTATATGAAGAAGGAAGTCTTAAACGTGATCAAGCAAGCCAACAACCAACGAATAAGCAATAAATTATGTCATCTCTCCAACAACCTGCAAACAAAAACCAATAAACACATGCAAAGGTAATACATGTATTGCAATAATATCCCCTCTTCAACATTCGTTAAGCCTCATACAAATATATGCATGCTTATTTAATATGGTCAAACATCTATAAAAGTCTAACATGGTGATGAGAACTAGGACGATCAATTGTCACGTCAGAGGGGGGGTGGCCATAATTCATGTTAAGGTTTAATTAACACATTACATTAAGTAAGTGAAGTGGAGGATCATTTAAAAAGTCATTAAAGACTACAAGGACATGAATTAAAGGTACTTAAGCCATCATGTCAGCAACATGGATGGGACAACAAGTTTAAACCTAAATTTCAGGCATAACTCAAAGTAAAGAGGAAATTGGAGCACCATTTCGGATTGTGAGAGGAGGGTGATTTAGAGTCGTTCCAAGAAGGAGAGACAAATTTGCAAGACATGGAGATGGACAAAACATTTAATCAGAGAGTAAGAAAACATTCTAGGAGAAGGGTCGCTACAAGTATCCATTAAACCTTCCTTGCGAAAGGAATCATACTCTACTATATAGAATCTTCTCAATTATTGTTAGATTTTTTATGTCTGCAAACATATGGTCAAAATTCAACATGGATATGGTTTCTATGATTGTTTTAGCAAGAGCTCGCATTCTTGCATAAACTAGATTTACACAATCCTTTAGAACACAGTTCTGTAGAAATATTTTTGCACGGTTTTGGTAGGAACGACTGTGGAAATACCATCTTTCCCTTAATTTGTTGGATACCTTGAAAATCCCTCAATTTTTTCCAAATATTTTTTTTCTACAATACCATAGATGCCTAAATCAAGCCTTGAGCTGTCATTTCTATGAATAGTGTCTCTATAGGAAAAAAATAACCATATTTTTCTCTTCAAACACCTTTCTCTCTGAAGAAATCCTTGAGAATATTACTCACAAGCATCAACCATGGGAACTAGGTTTAACAAAAGGGATCCATCTAAAACTTCTAGGATCTATGATAATCCATAGATATTGGAAATTTTTCATAAAAGTAACTGGATGCGATATTTTGAAAGGATTAGGGTGTATGATGATGAAGTGGCCATGCAATTTTCTCTAAATTTTCAAAATATCCAGGAGTAGGAGTATGTGTCCACAATAAGAGGAATGATAGTTAGAGTTAATGAATCATCCATCAACAAATTATCTATTTTTCCCATGGGTCTCCCTTGGTACAAAGAGGAGAGACAAGAATCCATCAATGTCAAAAAGGCATTCTTCCTCCCAAATGAAAAACTCCATGAAGACAAAAATGATATTAAAATGGAAAGTCTTTCTCATCCTTGGCCAGAGGTGGCCTACAACATATTCAAGTATGTCACATGTGAAGGTAGGATGAGTGTGGTATATACCAATCACTTCAGACTTCTACACTAGCTGAGACATCTCTCAAATCAAGAACCACAAAATAACCTAAGCCTCCCTTACTTACTCCTATAGTCATTGAAGGAAATGAGCCTAAAAGTGAAGAAAGGAAAATATGATTTTTTGGCACATCATGGGATTATAAAACTGATAGTATCAGATTCCCTCAAGAGTTTTAAACACATAATTTTGTGGGTAGAATTTATAGATATGGATTGCAAATAATTTTATGAAGCATAAGAAGATATGAGTGAAGAATATAATAAGAAGGGTGAAGAACCTAGAAGAATAACTAGACCCAAACTATCAAAAGAACAAAAGAAAGAGAAAAATAAGAAAGTGTATGAAAAGGACAAATAGGTGGCTAATGCTCTAACTGCACTAAGGACACCCTCTATCAGTGCCCTAAAAATCACAAGTGTTGAATAGGTTTGGCCTATAAGAATAAAATCTAGTAGGATTGAAATCATCCAAAAGAAGAGTATCCCAAAACTAGTTACTCCAATCACCACTACATCTCAAGTGGAAGAAGTAAAAGATTCCCCTATTCTAGGGGGATCAAAAGAATAAAAAGGGAAGGAACCTCAAGGGGAGGCAACAATGAAAGAAGAATAACCACTTCCCATTGAAGGGACCTCCAAAACAAAGACTCATGTAGAGAAACCTCTTTATGCCACCTTGTTGGAATTGGAAACGGAAAAAGTTGATGTTGTCAAGTAGAAGAGAGTGGCAGAGGATAACATGTTATGACCCAACACCTTAAATATGATAAGAAATCAATAAAATGCAGTCCACTTCAAGGGGGAAACCTCCTTTACAATATATAAACTTCAGAAAACAATATGAGATGAGATAATATGATCCTAATACTAGATCTCCTTGGTATATATAGGAGACAAAGGGTTACAATTATAATGAAAGGGTGAAAATAAGGGTTCTAGCCGACCTACTAGAAATGTAATAATTCAATATATAGGGCATAATAAGGGGTTTTATACATATCATGGGTCTTTTTCTAGGGATTAACATGCCCGGCCCCTTCAAACAAGTGTTGTCCTCAACACTTGTCTAACCATGAATGCTTCTGCATGAAGAAATCATCTTCCCATGTTGCCTCTTCCACTAGTAGGTTCTTTCATTTGACGAGGTACTCTGTAATTGCTCAATTTTTCAAATGATTAATTCTCATTTCCTCAAATGCTTAATTCTCGTTTCAAGGATTTTTTTTGTCTCTAGTTTGATTTTTCCTTCTTTATTGAGCTCTGGTAAAATTGTTTGGACCGGGATCTTGTTGCCAATGACCTTCTTTAAGCAAGAAACATGGAATATTGGATGTACACGTGAAGATGGAGGCAACTCCAATTTGTAAGGAATACTTCCAATCCTTTGCAAAACCTTATAGGGGCCATAATATTTGGGTGGTAGTTTATTTTCCTTTTTTTTTCTTCGTGAGGGACATTTGTTTGTATGCTTGTAGCCTTAGAAATACCCAATCCCCTACTTCAAATTCCCTTTCCTTGCGATGTTGATCTTCTTGTTGTTTCATCCTATTTTGTTCCATAACCATGTTGTCCTTCAATAGTTTTAGGACCTGTTGTTGGTTCCCTATGCGGTCCTCCACTACTTAAACCTTTGTATCCCTTTCAAGGGTGATGTGATGGAGTGAGAAATATCCATAAAGTGCCATAGATGGGGACATTTTTGATGAAGTATAGAAGGATGTGTTGTACCACCATTCCTCTAAGGGAAACCATTTGACCCATTATGTATGTTTATCGGATTCAAAGAAATAATTTATTCACAATCTCATTTTTCCCATCAGATTGAGAGTGGTAAGATGAACTATGAGCCAATTGAGTACCAAAACAAGAAAATAATTTAGTCCAAAAATTTCCTGTGAAAATTGGGTCTCTGTCACTTACAATAATCTTGGGGACTCCATGTAGTTTTTGAACTGTTTCCATGAATGTTGCTGCTATTGTGCTTGCTTTAAAAGGATGAGAAAGAGAGAAAAAATGGGCATACTGTGTTAGTCAATCCAGTACTACCATGATGATGGTCTTTCCATCTGATTTTGGTAAAATTGTGATAAAATTCATGGAAACTTATTCCAAACATTAGCTTGGTATAGCTAATGGTTACAAGAGACCTGGAGTCTTGATTGCCTCTCCCTTATTTTGTTGGTAGACCAAAAATTTCAACACAAACCTTTGAACATCATTTTTAAGACCTTCCTAGAAAAAATCCTTCTTGACCCTTTGGTATGTTTTCAAGAATCCTTAATGTCCCCCTATAGGAGAAGTGTGCAATTCCAGAAGGATCTTCTGTTTGAGTTGGGAATTATTACATAAGTATAGGAGATCATGATACCATAAAAAATCATTCTTACATATAAATTTTTTTGCTGAACATGTGTCTTCATGTAGTTTTTGAATGATCTTGCATACCTCTTGATCTTGATTCCATTCTATCCTTGCTTCTTCCACCCAATCCAATTGTGACATAGAAATAACACATAGTGAACCGTCTGTTTCTTCTTCTTTCCTGGAAAGGGAATCTGCCACAACATTATGTTTTCCTTTTTTGTATATAATTTGAAATTCATAACCCAACATTTTTGTAACCTATTTTTGTTGGTCTTCTGAAGATAATCGTTTCTCCAAAAAGTACTTCAAACTGTCATGATCTATTTTTACCTTTAAGTGTCTTCCTATTAGGTATGGGTACCATTTATGAACTGCATGTAGTATGGCCAAAATTTCGTTTTCATAAATGGGTTTGACTAATTTTTTTACTTTAAGTTGTCTGATTTCATAGGCAAGGGGCCTTCCTTCCCGCATTAAAACTGCACCAACACCATGGCCTAAGGCATCACACTCCATAATAATTTTTTTTGTGAATTCAAGTGTGGTCAAGACGGGGGTTGTACCATAGCCTCCTTAAGTTTTTCAAAAGCTTTGGTTGCTTCTTTTGTCCAATAAAATGCTTCCTTTTTTAATAATATTGTTAGAGGTGCTGCTATTTCACCATAGTTCTTGACAAACTTGCAGTAATAGCCTGTCAATCCTAAGAATCCTCTAAGATTCTTAAAGGTTTTTGGAAATGGCCATTCCCTTATAGCTTTAATTTTTTTAGGGTCCACTTTTACACCTTCATGACATACAATATGACCCAAATATTCCACTTCTTGAACCCCAAAGGAACACTTAAAAGGATTTGCATAAATTTTTTTCTCTTCCAATAATTGTGATACTCTATCAACATGTTGTACATGCTCTTCCCAAGATTTGTTGTATATTAGTATGTCATCAAAAAATACTAACACAAATTTTCTAAGGAAGGGCTTGAAAATGGAATTCATCAAGCTTTGAAATGTTGAAGGTGCATTAGTCATTCTAAATGGCATAACCAAAAATTCATAATGACCTTCATGTGTTCTAAAATCTATTTTAGGAATGTCTTCCTGTCTCATTCTAATTTGATGATATCCCGAACCAAGATCCAACTTAGTAAATAGTTTTGATCCATGTAAGTCATCTAATAATTCATCAATTACAGGGATATGAAACTTGTCTTTGATGGTCATTTTTTTGAGTTGTCTATAATATCGACACATATGCCATGAGACATTGTTTTTTGTAACCAACACCACTGGGGAAGAGAAATAACTTTGGCTATGTTGAATGATGTCATCCTCTAACATTTCTTGGATCATGTGTTCAATCTAACTCTTTTGTGCATAGGGATACATGTAAGGCCTAATGTTAGGAAGTACACTTCCTAGATGCAAATGAATAACATGGTCATGGTCTCGAGTAGGTGGAAGACCCTTAGGTATTTCACAAAATACCTTGGAATTATTGTTGATAATGATTTGGATATCTCATGGAGCCAGGGATATAGATGTTTAAACATTAAGTGAGCATAATTGTGCAATCACACCTTGGTGTCTATTTTTGATTGATTTTTCCATGCTATTTGAGCTTATCACTTTAGACGGTTTCCCTTGGATACCTCTAAGCTCAATTTCCTTACCATTTGAGGAAAATCTCATAAAAATATTTCAAAAATCAAAGGCCACTATTCCCAGTGATTGTAACCATTGGACCCATAATACAACATCAAAACCCCCTATTTGGATGGAAATCGTGGGGATATCTAGAAAATAATCCCCAATGTTGAGCTTAATACTATGACATTTCCCTAAACAATTTATGCTACCTCCATTTGCAATCATTACTTGAAACTCTAGTGTAGGATATACAAAACAATTGAGATATTTTGCTAATTTGTAATTGATGAAATTATGGGTGCTACCTGAATCAATAAATATTGTTACCTTTTTCTTTTTGATGTATCCTTGTATATTGAGGGTTTGTGGAGTAACGATACCATCCAAAGCATGAGAAGATATTGTTGGATTAGTCTCTTCTAGATTTGGGTCTTGTAATGGTTCCAATTCTTGATGTTATTCCTCTTCACAGTCTATGTAGAATAATTTATTTTCACCGCATTTATGCCCCTTACTGAACTTGTCACAATTGAATCATAGTCCTTTTTCTCTTATTTCATCCATTTGTTGTGGTGTCAACCTTATTGGTTTAGGTAAACTATCTTCTTCCTCTTCACAGTCTATGTAGAATAATTTTTTCTCACTGCATTTATGCCCTTTATTGTACTTGTTGTCACAATCGAAACAAAGTCCTTTTGATATTGTTTCATCCATTTGTTGAGATGTCAACCTTGTTGGTTGATATATGGTTGTCTTATGACCCCAAAAACGATCTTTTCCTCCAATGCTATACTTGTGTGTAGCCTTATTTTTGGCATGAATATGATGGGAATTTTTCATAGCTTCCATAATACTTATAGGTTGTCTTAAGAAAAGTTCATGTTTAATGTCTTCTTTTAATCCACACATGTAAGATTCCATCAAGTGTTCATCACCTAGGTTATCCACCCTTGTGTCTAGTACCAATAATTATGAATTATATTCTTAAATATCACCTAACTGATTGATTCTTGTCAATTGACTGAAGTAGTCTTGTTCCCAAAATTTCCCATATTGTGCTTCTAAGTCTCTTGTAAATAAACCCCAAGTGTAGTGATATAAAGGGGGATTCCTTTTCATTGTCCATTGATACCATTGATATGTTTTTATCTCAAAGTTCAAGGTTGCTATGTGAATCCTTTTCTTATCATCCATAATATTATGCAGTTCAAAATATTGCTCTATTTGGTTCACCCAAGTAAATACCTTTGTACCATCAAACTTCTTTAATTCAATTTTGGTGAAGTTGAATTTAGGACCCCTACCATAATTAACTACATAATTAGGTTTAGATTCACTAAATGGATTATTATTGGAAGGTTGTTCAACATGAGTACTACCTTTATTTTCATGAGTCCATTCCATTTTGATGTCTCCTTTAGGGAATCCCATCTATAGCTTGAGATATCATGGAAGACATATTTTGCATTTCCTTCATGGAATTTTGTATTTCTTTTTTTATGTCATTTGTATTTTCTTCCATCTTATTTTCCATATCATCCATCTTGTTTTTTATACCCTCCATATTTTTTTCCATGCCAACCATCTTCCCTTCCATGAATTTTTCTTTGTGAGTTTACCTAATTATTAGAATTTTAACTCACATTCTTAATTTGTAACATGTTCTGTATGTCCTCATTTTCTTCTTGAGACATAGATGAGACTTCTGGAGGTTTAATAGGTGTTGTCACCTTTTTGGGACCCATGTGGAGTAATAATAATAATACTCCTCTATTA
>JASDQU010373819.1:55987-71686 GCA_032191745.1 Picea mariana | reverse complement strand
CCTTTAAAAACCTTAATTTGGAGTTTCTCCTTTTGGATGACCTTTCTTCTGGTGTATCTTTAAAAGTTTGTCCCTTCTGGGTATGAAATTTTATTATATAGTTCTCTAATATTTCCTCTCTGCAATGCCACAAGTCTGATCAAAATTGGATGTGCCAAGTGGAAGCTACGGTAACTTCCCCGCACCTTTCTTATTTTTGTCCCTTCCAGGAGAGTGTACTTGTAAATATTTCCAAGAGAACAATATATGGTATTTGATTCTTAAACTTGCACTAGAAATACTACAAACATCCACTATCCAAGTCAACTAGTCTCACTTAATTTGGATACTCACTAAATAAGACATCACTATTTTACCCTGCACACCTATTTGAGACTAGTTAATATGATTAGTTAGATACCCTATCTTACACAGGGTGTATCTAAAAAATTGGGATGACCCAGAATCTGAAAATTTTATCACAACTACCTTGATAATTTTTGTGAATATTCTCCAGGTTTCGGGATCTGAAACATCACAGAAAAAAAATTATAGCAAAAATTATGCGATGACTAAATTCAGGATGATTCTAGAACCCTATATTACACATGCTATATCTCAGCACGTATAAGACCTCAAAAGCTTAAATTTGAACCTTGAGTACCTTGATCCATCTACTAAATATCCTCCAATCGTTCCTTCTGAAATTTCATAGAAAAACAGTTATAGTGAAACTTCCAAGGTGTCTCATATGCAGCAACGAAACCCCAAGAACTTGAGCTCTGATACCAAATGTTATGACCCAATGCCTTAAAAATGATAAGAAATCAACAAAATTCATTCCACTTCGAGGGGGAAACATCCTTTACAATATATAAAATTCAGAACACAATAAGAGATGAGATAATATTATCCTAATACTAGATCTCCTTGATATATATATAGGAGACAAAGGGTTACAATTATAATGAAAGGGTGCAAAGAAAGGTTCTAGCCGACCTACTAGAAATGTAATAATTAAATATCTATGGCATAATAAGGATTTTTATACATATCATGGGGATTTGTATAGGGATTAACATAAAAAAAAAAATATACATAAGAGGCACCTCAAGAAGCCTCCCAAGAATTGGAAAAGAAACTCCAACATATGCAAGAAAAGTTTCAAATTATGACAATGCAAAAAGTGGACTACAACCAAAAATTGAAAGCGGACTACAACCATGTCTCATCATTGACAACTCCCAAGGAAATGTTTGATTCCTTATCCTGATTGTATTAAGGTAAGAATATTAACCAGAAGATGACCTTGAGGACAAAACTCAAGAATGTGAATATGAAAAGTTCAGAAACTATCCAATCATACTTCACAAGGGTGTCTCAAATCAAAGAATAACTTGAAGCCATTAAATACATAATCAAATAAGTTGAGTTGGTGATGACTACATTGTATCCCCATATCTTGGGAATCATTCATTCAGAGTATATTTTCAAGGATAAGGCTAACAAGGTTTAGCATAATATGGCAGGATTGTACCCAGGAGGAAGCTAGATTGGCAAGAAGAGAAGAGAAACTAGGCGATGAAGAAAATCAAGCCTTAGAAGCACATACCAGAAAAGGAAAGAGAAAGAAGTTCAGTCTCACAAGAAACCTCATGGATTACAAAAGACTCACAAGTTTAAGAAGGATTTCTCAAATTACAGATGCTACATCTGTCAGAAGCTGGGACACATTTCCATAAACTATCCAAACTCCAAATCTCAGTTCAGAAAAGGAAAGTATAAAAGACATCATGCTCATGCAACAGAAGATGATGAACATGATCATGAGAAAACCAAAGAAGAATACTCAAGTGAAAAATAGGTATTGATATCATCTCTTACAGGTACAGTCACTCATGGAATTGACACATGGATTATTGATAATGGTGCTTCTAAGAACATGACTGGTTACAAGGAATCTCTCTCATATTTAGTTCAAAAATATTTGCCTCACAAGGTGAGGCTTGACGATGACTATTAGTATCCCATAAAAGGAATATGAGAAGCATCCTACAAGTTAGATTATGAAAAAACTATAAAAATGAAGGATGTTTTGCATGTACCTGGTTGGAATAAGAATCTCCTTCCCATCACAAATTTGGATGAGAAAGGATTCAAGGTCACCTTCATTGATGGTGAATTCCTCATGTGGACAAGAGGAAAATCTATTGATGATGCAATAGTGATCAGTGTCCAAGAATGAGGATTATACAAGTTAAAAGGAAATTTAGTTTCATTATTGGTACACAGTATAGTTACTCCAAGTGAACTATGGCATAGAATATTTTCTCATATACATTACAAAGAACTACCGATCATGAGAAATATGGTGATAGGTTTTCCATAAATCCAAGTGGAAGGTGAAGGAATATGCAAGGGATGCACACAAGGAAAGAATGTGAAGAAATCGTTTCCAAGTAGTGATAACAAAGACAAAGGAATCTTGGACATTATACATTCAGACGTGTGTGGACCGATGTTAGCCACTTCACTTAGCAAGTATGTATACTATGTTTCATTTATTGATGATTTCTCACATAAAACTTGGATTTTTTTTTTGAAGGCTAAAAGTGAAGTATTCAACAATTTCAAAGAGTTCAAGGCACTTGTTGAAAACCTATATGAAAAGAATATAAAGATATTAAGTTCAAATAAATGAGGAGAATTCACATCACATGACTTCAAGGAATTATGTAAGGAAGTTTGGATTAAGAGGGAGCTCTCCACTGCCTACAATCCACAACAGAATGGTGTGGTAGAAAGAAAGAATCGTACAATCATGGAAGCAGTAAATGCCATGATTCATGATAAATATTTGTCGATGCATATGTTGGCAGAGGCATACATAACTTTTGTATATGTATAGAACATAATTCCCCATTGTGTACTTGGGAACAAGACACCAGAAGAGATGTTTACGGGTGAAAAGATAGAGGTCAACTACTTGAGGATAATATTTTTTCTAGTATATGTGCATGTTCCCAAGGACAAGAGATCGAAGTTGGACCCTTCAGGAAAAAAGGGTATATTTGTTGGATATAGTGAGATATTTAAGGCATATAAAGTCTACATCCATGGTCACCTATAGATTGAGACTAGCAGAGATGTCACCTTCCATGAGGATGAAACTTTCAGTAGATCAAGAGAAAATCATTCAGAAGAGATTCATGATGAGGATATTGAAGCTCCCAGAGTTACAAATACATATGCATTTGATGATGTTGTACTAGAAGATAATGATATGGAATAACCAAAGATACTTGCAGATTCATCTCAAGATATGAATACTAAGAAGAGAAGACTATATTAGGATTGAGAAATTATTCAGGATGCAAAGAAGTATGGTGCTCCAAATGAATCCTTTAGATAAATAAAGAGGCCACGACCATACTCTAGATATGTGGCATTGTTAAGTGACATTATTGATGTTGAACCTACTAGTTATGAAAAGGTTGTGAAGAAGAAAGAATGGAAGTATGTCATGGTTGAAGAGTACCAGTCCATTGTAAAGAACGATGTTTTGGATGTGGTTCTGAGACCAAAAGAGAAGACAATGGTAAGTTCCAAATGGATCTACAAAACAAAACATTTGGTAGATGGAAGTATCGATAAGTACAAGGCAAGGTTAGTGGCACATGGTTTCTCCCAGAAAGAAGGAATATATTATGAGGAGACACTTTCTCCTGTGGCAAGATACACTTCTATTAGAACTATACTTGTGATAGTTGCAGTAAAGAAGTGGAAGGTACATCAAATGGACGTGAAGATAAATTTTCTAAATGGTGTAATAGAAGAGGAAGTGTATGTGGAGAAACCACAAGGTTTTTAGACACATGACAGTCAGACACATGTGTGAAAATTGAAGAAATCATTTTATGGATTAAAGAAAGCACCCAGAGCATGGTACGGTAGAATTGATAGTTTCCTAATGAGCTTGGGATTTACCAAGAGAAAACAATATTACAACTTGTACTTCAAGGTTGTGTATGGTGGACTAGTGATACTACTATTATATGTGGATGACATATTTCTATCAGGAGACAAGAAGATCATCATTGATAGTAAGAGGAATCTTGTTGCAAAGTTCGATATGAAATACCTAGGCATGAAGCATTATTTCTTAGGTCTAGAGGTATGGAAAAGAATGAGTGAGATTTTCCTTAACCAACGAAAATATGTTGTAGATATTCTGAAGAGATTCAAAATGATGGATTGTAAATCCATACCTACACCGATGGTGACAAATTTGAATTTATTGAGTGACACATCTTCATAGATAGTGGATGTCACCATGTATAGACAAATGATTGGTTCATTGATGTACTTAATGAACACGAGGCCAGATATATGTTTTGTGATGAACACATTGAGTCAGTATATGGTTGAGCCGAGACGTGTTCACTTGATTGCAACAAAACATGTGATTAGGTACCTAAAGGGTACAATTTATTATAGGATTTACTAATTTAGATCGTGAGATAATCCTACAAGGCTTTACTGATTCATATTGGGTCGGTAATATTGTGGACCAGAAGAGTACATTCACATGTTTCTTCAGTATGGGATCAACTATGATATCATGGTTCAGTAGGAAGAAGACTAATTTGGCACTCAATACAACTGAGACAGAGTATATAGAAGCTTATTCATATAACAACAAAGTAGTGTGGCTTCAAAAGCTGCTTACATGATTGTTTGATCTCGATTTAGAGGTGACTTGTATATGGTGTGACAACTAGAGTTGTGTGAAGTTGATAGAGAACCCGATGTTCCATGACAAGTCCAAGCACATCGATATCAGGTACCATTATATCAAAGATATGGTACAAAGGAGAGAAGTGAAGCTCTAGTATGTTGCTACAAATGAGCATATAGCTGACGTGTTAACCAACCCTCCGTCGAGAGTGAATTTTGTGTACTTCAGAGACAATATTGGTGTGGTCCAGAAGGACATCGGTAGTAAGAGGGAGTGATGATTTATATATGTGATTCTAGGGAAACAACTTTAGCATGTGATAGTGGCGGTGGGTAGTCATTCATAGGCATGTTACTGCTACTTCAGTGAAATAGTCTGGTACGCAGAGGGATACTCCAATGAAAAATTTTGGTACGTCAAATTACTTCTACTCCAGTGAAATAGTCTGGTACATAGAGGGATACTCTAGTGAAAAATTATGGAATGTTGAGTTACTGCTACTCCAGTGAAAAAATATTTTCGCAGAGGGTTACTCCAATGGAAAATTCTTTTACGCAGAGGGCTACTCCAGTGAAAAATTCTAGTACACTGAGTTATTGCTACTCTAGTGAAAAATTATGGTACTCAGATTTATACTCTAGTGAAAAATTTTGGTACACACATTATTGACTATGGCACTAGTTAAGATGACTTTGCACAAGCTTAGAAGATTCCATGCCTTCAGGTCTTGCTAGTTACCCAAGTTTTCAAGTTGGTGGGCCAACTTGTGTGGTTACAGGTGTTTCCTAGACTTGGGATAGATGGGTAGTGTGTGCACACTACATCACATAATCCTTGTGATTATATTCCTAGTCATTATGGACTAGTTTCCTTGTGTTCCAACCATAGGTTACTAGTTCCTTGCAAACTAGATGCCATATTCTGTGTGAGATGGATAGTTAAATTCTCATGATGACAAAAAGATCATGGATGATGAGACCTTGGATGGTAGCATGGTTACAATACTTCTTCAATATATATTTGTGTAAAGTAAAAAAGTCAATGGTCAAGTGTACAAAAGCGCAAAAGAAGTCATGATGATCGTGATGATCATGCCAGAAGAATACCTTCCTTGCTAAGAGGGAATGTTGAAGTTTGAGTATCTTTAGAAGACATTCTTATTGTATTGATATTGTATCAAACCAAGAAAAAACCCTAAAGAATAATATTATACTATATTTTTTAGTTCGGCCCCATTGTGCCTTTATAAAATTCGACCGTATTGTTCCTTGAAAAAATTCAAATGTAGATTAGAAAAGATAAAGTGTACAAGTCAGCCCTGACCTAATTCTGGGTTGCACAACTTTTATTTATAAGAGGCTAGGTGCCTCTCTTGGAGAACACACACAATAAAAGGTCCACAAGTCCGAGGAGGAAATGAAACTACAAAGAAAGGGTGTTTTGGTGAAGGGTGTTGGTTAAATGTTGGAGGAATATCTTGATCTAATGATGTGCCACCCTATTCTGTTTAGGGTTTTTGGTTTATATTTTGTTTGGTGAGATCTCTCTTGAGAGAGACATTGTACTTGTTGAAGAATCTATATTGAAGAAGATTTTCTAGGTTTTCTCCCCCATGACATTTTCCCAGGATAAATATTGTGTATATTGTGGATGTGTTTCCTTCAGTGATTCTTATGCCTGCATTTATTGTTTTAATAGTCTAAATTTCAATAATATTGAACACACTTAATTGTTTAAGAGAAAAATTAACAAAGACAAAGGATATCATGAGAAACAAGCCATCTCAAGATATGTGGCATGGGACACAAGGAAGGAATTTAGTGAACAAATGGCTAATAAACAAAAACAACAAGATGTTGAACGACATCATCAAGGAACAAAAAAACCACCTAGCAATGGACAAGAACGTATTGGAAAAAACAACAATAGTAAGAAGAAAAGGACTAAGTTTTGTGGAACAAAGGGTGTGCACTGTTTCAGTTGGGGGGTGATGATGAGACCAATTATTTCCTATCTCAAAGGCTTATCATCGGCACATTTTCACACCATAATATGACGTAATACTTGTATTTGAATATGTTTAATAGTAAGTCATGAATATTTTTGCATCTTTCTTAGGGAATGAATTTTGAGGTGGAATTTTGTGTATATCATACCTTTTTTCTCTAATATCTATTTCAAAGGAAGTGTGTAGGATAAATAAAGTTTAACTTTATGAACCAAGGGATCCAAAGAGGCATTGAATCCTAGAACCAAGGAATTTTTTCTTGCTAAGAGCACTACCATTCAAGAATCAAGGGACTTTGTCTCCACCTACCTCTAGAGCACTCTATGTTCATTAATATCCTCTCCTAACCAACAACAGTTTGAGATCCATATAGGATTGACTAAGATCCCCTATTTCCCCATTTTTCTCCTCAACTCAAACAAAGAGCTCAAGTTCTCAACATTATATATATACCTCTAGCCTAGGGAGAAGGAGGACAAATTTATGATAATATTTTATTAAGATTTTTCTCGAAAGACTTTTGTTGGAGACTTATAGCCTTGTTTCTCTTGATGTACTATTGATATTGATGGAATAAAAATGGTATCATTTTCAACCTATTAGAATTTTCTCAAGGTTCCTTGTGCTTCTTGGGTAGGGTCCACGCAAGATGACTCAAGGACCTTGTTGCAATTTGTTTAGTTCTTTGCATGGTAATTATTGATTAGTTATCATTTCATTCCCTTTTGAATATTAATATAGTTTTGCATGATTAGTTCTAATTTCTATCAATTTGTCAATAATTGGTTAGTTTTAGTAGGTATCCTATAGAAAGATTAAACAACCTATTGGAACACTCTTGAGTTTATTTTCAAGGCTAAGAGTCTCAGATCTATTCCATTTTATTTTATTCTATATTTTTTGATGCTTCACAAGACTCATATTATCTTTTTAGGCTTCTTTTTGGCTTCCTGTAGGAGTTTCTTGTAGGACTGTTACAGTGCTTGTAGAAACTTCCTGTAGGACTGTTTTAGCTCCAAATTTCAATTTAGCTTAATCTTATTTTCATGAAAATAGCAACAAACAATAAAGCGGCATGTGGATTTTTTTTTATCCAAGGGTTAGACATAAAGTATCTCATTTAGTCCATGCATTAGTTTAATTTATTTAATTACAGTTTTCTATCATGCACTAGAAAGAATTCATATTTTTCATTTGGTTTGCTTTTCATGGTATAACATGATTTATTTCATTCCACTAGAATAAATTCCTTTTTATACAATCTATATTACTTGCACTTCCAATTTGGTTTGCTTTTCATTCAAACAATAGTTTAAAGCTTATTTCTGTCATATCAATTTCCTACACCATTTCATGCATTTCAACCCTTGATCAATAAATTATATCTATACTATTTTCAATTCATACTAAATATACATTGCACAATACCTCTCAAGTTTTTAGGAACCTCGGGTTGAGAAAGTAAAGTAAGAAGCCAATAATGTAGTAGAATTATTTCTTCTATTCCAAGGGCCATCAATTAACCTGGTTTATTGTGCAGTGTGAATTACATTGAGGGTGGGTTCTAACTCTTGAGAAACTAAATGTGATTATAAGCATGCTAATGAGATAAGATAAAAATAATGTTATTAATGTCCAACAAATAACCACAAAATTACATCGATGGGCCTAAAAGATAGAAGTGTTCATAGTGTTACCTAAATTTGTGAATTAGGTCCATAAAAGACTTTATTAGGAAGAAAGTAGCATTTTGTAAATTCCTCCATACAGAGTTGATAATGTAGATAATACCTATAGGAAATATTAGTGACTAAAATAAGCCAAGTATTCATCCATAGGAAACCTTTGGATGTCTTTTATAGCTAAT
The DNA here is from genome assembly GCA_032191745.1 of Picea mariana. Lineage (NCBI taxonomy): Eukaryota > Viridiplantae > Streptophyta > Pinopsida > Pinales > Pinaceae > Picea > Picea mariana. Next base: position 63,094 of record JASDQU010373819.1, on the reverse strand, counting down.
ATATGAAAAAAATTATGAATATGTTGTTCCATATTCTAGATTAATGAAAAATACAAACATATGTTAGCATTGTTTTGAATATAGTTGTAAATTAAGTAGCTTATGAAGCTAATCTTATCTAGAAATTGTTCTAAGAAGTTTTTTTTATTAAATTTATAGTTCAACCATGGAAATTGATATTATAATAAGTTCAGTACAATGGCATGACCTAAGAAAATGTCATTGCAAAATTGATCTTTTCAAGTCTATTGATGATGCCAATCTATGTCTTGTAAATGACATTCAAGATTTTCTTGGCTTGACATTAAGCTCCTCCTCTCTCGGCAATCAATCCATCTGAATATTGGGGGATAAGATTTGGATGGCTTGATTTCCGAGAGAGGATGAGATTAGACGTGCCAATCTTGCATGAAAAGAAGTATTGAAAAAAAACATGTAAATGAAGTACTTGGGAGGTGAGGCTCAAAGAGGAGCCTCACATATAAAACTAATTACTAGTAAATCACTCAGAACTAAGTAATTTCACAATGAACAATAGAAAATATGAGAGAAGCCAAAATGAGTAACTTCATATTATGAGAAGGCTTGCTAGGCCTTTATATAGCATTAAAAAATGGTCCATTGCACAAAGTCAAAAAGAGATCCTTAAATGAGACTTTATTATTAGTATAATAGATCTAACTATCTAACTATCTAAGCAGTGGAAAATAAAACCAAATACAATAATGGAAAGAGATCATTAAATGAGTCTCTATTATTATAATAATAGACCTAACTACCCAATTAACTAAGTAGTGGAAAATAAAACTCAATACAATAATGGAGAGGTGGGAGTATCTTTGACCCATATGGGCAACCTGTTAGCCAAATTAATTAATGAGGAGGTGGGCATCTACGTAGGCAATATATTATCTTTATATCTTTATGACTTTTGCATCCGAATTTAGACCATATACCCCCTAAAATTCAGATCAAGTTGACCTTGGTTGAGCATGACCAAGGGTAATTATTGTTGACTGTGACCATGATTGTGAGTATGGTTGACCATGACCATGTTCATTATGCATGACTATAAACATGGTTTCTTATGGTTTACCATGACCATGGGAGACCATGATAATTTCCATGACCATGGTTAACTTAGGTAGACCTTCGTCGACTTTGGTTTACTATGGTTGACTATGGTTGACCATGGCTAAGTATGGTTGGCCATGGAATTACTTGACGATAACCATCGTTACTTATGGTTGTTGTTGGTAGACCATGCCCATGGCTAATTGTGGTTGACCTTGGTTTACCATGACCATAGTTAATTATGGTTGGCCATGACCATGGTCAACTTTAGTAGACCTTGTTTGACTTTGGTTTACTGTTGCTAACTATGGTTGACCATGGTTATCCATGGTTGAAAATGGTTAACTATGGTTGGTATTTGTTTTCCATGACACTAACCATGACCATGGTTATCTTTGGTAGACCTTGGTTTAATTTGGTTTAGTATGGTTGGCTATGATTAACTATGGTTGAGCATGAAATTCATTATGGTTGACCTTGGTTCACCATGACCATGGTTAATTATGATTGTCCATTGTTATCAATGGTTAACCATGTTTTACAGTTGTTTTCTATAGATGACCATAGATATCCATGACCATGGTTGACACATTGTGACATTGTGTGTGTACATCACATTGTGACATAGGGTTATTTTCGTCACATTCCAACATTTCAAAATGTTTTTCACATTGTGATGTCAGAATATTTGCATCAGATTGCAACATGAGGATATGTTTGTCACATTACTACAACAAGGAAATTTTTGTCACATTGCGACAACATGGATACATTGGTCACATTGAGACATGACATTTTTCATCATATTGTGATGTTACTATGTTCGTCACATTGGGACGATAGGGCTATGTTGGTCACATTGAGAAGTGACAATGTTCATCAGATTGTGATGTTATTTTGTTCGTCACATGGAGACAATAGGGAAATCTTGGTCACATTGCAATGATAGGGTAATTTTGATCACATTGTGACATTGCATTGATTGCCAAGTTGTGACATTACTATGTTTGTCACATTGCAATGAAAGGGATAAGCTCATCACATTGCGATGACAACGATATGCTTATCACATTGCGATGACAGGAATATGCTCATCATAATGTAACGATAGGGATATGTTCAACACATTGCGACGTTACATTTTTTGTTAGATTGCAACGTTACTATGGTCATCACATTGCGACAAAATGGAAGGCTCTTCACATTCTGATGATGGAAACATGTTCATCACACTACGAAATTGCATTGATTACTAGAGTGCAACATTACTATGTTTGTTACATTGCGATGTTACTATGTTCATTACATTGCGATGTTACTATGTTCACACATTTCAACATTACTATGTTCGTCATGTTGTAACATTGGGAAATGTTAGTGACATAGAAAATTTATGTTTGTCACATTGCGACATTGGGCTATGTTTGACACATATCGATGTTGGAAAATGTTTGACACATCGCAACATAGGGAAATGTTTTCCACAATGTGACGAAGTGAAATATTCATCACATAGTAAGGTTTGGCCATGAGCATAACATTTAAATGTTCATGTAGGGATATATTGTGTTCAATCTCATTGCAACATTACACCAAATATCCCATTCATTTATGGTTATCTAAAATAGAGAAAATCGTTGCGATTTATGTAAAAGTGAGATGTTTGAAAATGGTGATTCTTTATTCTAATATTCAACGAGGTTGGATTATAAGGAAATGGTATGTTCCTCAATGGTTACGTCACATTGTGACATACATTAAGGGTTGGGTTATGTTTCAAGCCTTATATCAACATAACCATGGCTAACATGGGAAGACTATGGTTTCCCATTGGTGTTGATGTCACTATGGTGTAGCAAGGTTGGCTAAGGTTGAGTATGGTTATTTTACACAGAGATGTTTATGTTGATTGAGTTGTATCAATTTTTTATGTTTTTCACATTGTGATGTCAGAATATTTGCATCAGATTGCAACTTGACGATATGTTTGTCACATTGCGATAACAAGGAAATTATTGTCACATTGGGACGAGAGGACTATGTTGGTCACATTGTGACATAACAATGTTCATTAGATTGCCATGTTACTATGTCCGTAACTTGGAGACAATAGGGAAATGTTGGTCACATTGTGATGATAGGGAAATGTTCATCACATTGTGATGTTGCACTGATTTCCATGTTGTGACATTACTATGTTCGTCAAATATCGATGATAGGGATAGGATCATCACAATGCGACGATAAGTCGACACATTGCAATGACATGGATATGCTCATTACAATGCAACGACATGGATATTATCATCACATTGCAATGTTACATTGTTTATCAGATTGCACTGCTACTCTGGTTGTCACATTGCGACAAAGGGGAAGGCTCTTCACATTTCAACAACATGGTAATGTTCCTCGCATTGCGAGGTTGCATTTATTTCCAGAGTGCAGCGTTACTATGTTTGTCACATTTCGATGTTACTATGTTTGACACATTTTAAAAGAAATAAAATAGGAGGATGAGTTAAAGAAAATGGCGCATTTCGAGAGTTATAATCAAACATATCGTTGAATTGAATGTTAATGTTATTGAATAATGAGAGACTTTAATAGTAATATCTAATGAGTTTCACTAAAAAACAATTTGATATAGTGGTGAATTAAAAGTAAAAAAATGATTTCCATTAACTTAATATTATTTCATAGACTTCAAGAAAAATATATGTTTTGTTTGAATTTGGTCTCGTAGATTACTTTGAATAGTGTGTCACATAGCCGCATTTAGAGAGTAATAATTTTATGAGGTTGACATCAATATTTGTGACATACAAGAAGATGACATTAAATTAATTAGAAATGTGAGAGATTATGTTTCACTCTCATAAATGTTATGAGGAAAATCTCTCTATGGCAAGGGGTAAACCACAAAAGATAGAAATGAATGTGTAAATAAACTCTAATCATAGGTATTTTATACAAACAAATATGCTAACAAGACAATATACAGAGCCTACCTCATCCATACGTTCGATGAAGTCCACCATTGAGCACTTGAATCAAAGAAATACACCTCCAACTTGTCCTCCACAACCAAGAAACACAACCATATGGTGATAATATATAAAGTTAGCACATTCAATAGCATAATACATCAAAATTCATAAAAAATATGCCCATGGAATAACAATTCAAATATTTTCAAGATATTAATTATATGAGAAAACATTATTTCTATTAAAATGTAATCAACGGAAGTTAATGAATTACAAATTTTCATGTCGGCATGGTTTGGAACTGAGAAAATAAGTCCCTTCCAGTTGGGCCTCCACCAATTCAATCCTCCACAAAAGGCATGCTCATATAAGTGAGACAATGAGGTTCTCAATCAATTAGGGAAGAGCTTGGGGGATAAACAATGTGTTCATTCTTAAAAGGACAAAGGAATGCAGACTCAATATGAAGTGAATAATTTCTCCAGAGTAACTTTTCTCTCAAAGTTGAATTCTTCTCCTCTTTTACATAGCTTGGATATGGCCCATTTATAGCCTTCAAGTGGAACTGAAAGGCCGATTCAGAACATTTCCAATATATGGAAGGTCAAGGATCATGGATCCCATGACGTGACATGGGAACCTGACACTATTTTTTAATTTTGGGCACAAAAAATGATGTACACAGATTGCAATGGTGAAACCTGCATATACACATGTATAATAGTTAGGGCACGTATATGTTGAAAAATATTGTTTTTAGCTATGGGATTTGCAAAAAATGACTTCAAGTCTGCATAGGGAAATGGAAAAGGCCTTCTGAGAAAATTTTCTTAGGGTAAGGAAAATCTTGCTATAACATATGCCCCTAATCTGTGAGGTTAGAGGAGTATCCGCGATGGATGAAATACATTATAATACCCAAAAATGGAGTAATGGAGACCCAACTGGAAGAACTAGTCTCTCATGAGAATATTACAATCTGTACTAAATTTGCGCACATGGATGCCAATTTGAATTACACTGCAGATCCATGTGAAAATATACCAAACAGTTGTTCATGGCCATGAGTGGGAAATACAAAGGTGGCAATATGCCAAAGGATGTCATAGTCACAAACATGGCTTAGTAAAATCAATCTCAAAATCAATATGAAGATATATGTATACAATGGAGTACAATATGATCTCCCATGATCACTCAAGTCACATAAGTACTAGTCTAATGAAAGATAGAAATAACTCAAGAAAGCTACGACTATGAACTAATGTCTTCAAGTCTTCTACATGATCTGCCAAAGGTGCAAGTCTATATCATGTGAATAAAGGAGTTGTGGTCGAACATAATGAGACTTCATTTGATTACTGGTCATTAAGTTATACCATTAACAAACGCAAGATATCCTACCGATAATTAAAGTAGGTATCAAGGCACTGAGTACACTCTTACAAGTGTGAATAAAGGTGTCGTGGTCGAACACTTGAAGAATCCATTGATCAGGGGACACTGATGTATTCCCAATTGTCGATGGTGGGAGAACCTGCCACTAATGACTGGAAGCCTTTAGGTACTCATAGGAATATAAATATCATTTCCAAAATAGATGGGCTAAAGTTGATGGAAGGAGATCCATTGAAAGGAGAGAATTGAGTCATCTCTCTTCATTCAACACGAGGTACAAAGCAAGATCTTGATGATTTGGAGGAAATCGAACGAATAACATGTTCATGAACCAACGACCCTGTGCATCTTTCACGTGTGCCAGATGAAAGAAGTACATGAAAAAGACCCTATGAATAGTATCCAATAAGGAGAACTGTTGACAAAGGAGATGAAACCACCAATAAGGCTAATCACATCCAAGACACAACATGAATCCTAATGTGTGAATAGATTTGTTGCCGTATAACACAAGGGAAACCCCCAGTCAATGACCAATGATGAAATGTCGACTGATGGGTTAAAGGTTACCTACAAATGATCAAAGTAGGACCAGGGTGCACAATAAGACTACAACTTCATGTAACTCTCAGACGCATTGAGGGTATGGCCGACATGAAAAGTCAAGAGTTTCGAGGAATGACTGACACAGGTTGATAGACATCTTTTGAACAAGAGCATGAGACATATGGAAGACTATGGCAGCATAGACTCAATGATGAAACTTTGAGATGTAGGAGGAATAAATCAAACTCTCCATAGGGACTAGAAGAGTAATGAGTCTCTGGAGTGAACGCTCTATAATGAGCTCATCTTCCTAAGGTCATGCTAAATCCAAAATTTTGATGACATGTGGAGTCTAGACTCAAAATTTTTGTGCTCTGTTCAAAGGTGACACGACTACTGCCAATATAAGATAATATTCTTTTCTCGCCCTTTTTTTTTCTTTTTTTTTTTTATAGTCAAATGAATGCTATGACACAAAGGAGGAAACGAGTGTCGCGAGTAAGCAACTAGTTCCAGCGGTGGTACATACCTATTCTCAATGCAAGGAGGTGCATGCGGGAGATGGACACTCATGGGAATGTTTCCTCTTGGGTATAGGGTGTCAAGATGCAAAGGATATAAACAAGGTTCGACTTGGTTGATGATGCAAATTGATTAGGTGATAGGATTATAATGCAAAATTGAGAACCGACAATAGGCTCAATATTGCAAGCAAGAGAATGAGATGCAATTACAACTTAACGCCAAAAAATTCCCTTTTTCGTAATCTTAGTCTACTTGGTTTTAAAAAGGGGTAAACTTACACCAAATAGACGTCCTTTCAAATCCAATTTACGAGCGTGAAAGAGACAAGTTCACTCGACAATCTTTTCTCTTTTAGAGAGAGTCGGAAAAGAGATTAAACCAAACTCATTGGGATTTTTCTAAGAGACATATCATGGAGGAGGCCAGACTCCCACGTAAGACTTCTGTGAAAGGTCAACATATTATGAATAGCTGACACAATCTTGGGAAAACCCAGATCTTTCCAAGTAGAAGGGGATAAAATAATCACGGAGGTTACCTTCTCAATGATATATCAGAGAATGCCTCTTATTTG